>SKCR01037726.1:0-222640 GCA_019454045.1 Zanthoxylum bungeanum
TGTAAGTCAAGTTCCAGTTGTTTCAGAGCATGTCAAGGATGAGAGGGGACAACTAGTTGGCCTTTTAGACAGAGAAAGTATCAGACTAACTTGCAGGTTTCTTTCCCTATTCTACATAAAACTAGTGTGTTTTTATGATTCCATACACAATAAAACACTTCTTGCATACATGTTTCCACTGAATGAATCTTGGAAGTTCATTCCTGCTTTAGACTTTCGGATTGTCACACTTTTTTTCTTTTTTTTTTGGGATACTTTTATGCTTTGAAAAATACTTTGAATAGTTATCATACAATTTTTCTGTTTCATTACATTGACTTTCTTTCTATCTTTTCACTTTTTTTGGGTTTTTGGTTGATGCAGAGCCTTAGCTACCAGAAAATCTTTGAGCTAAGATTTTACATTGTTGCCGAAGTCTTCTTTTGTTGATGTAATCTTTTCCTAGTCAAATCAAAATGCTATTCATCTCAAGCAATTGAAATCATTCTCAGATTTGTGGATATGCAGGCTCTCACTTGACTGCTTCCTTTACGAGCAGACAGGTTTTGGCAACATGTCCTTTTAACAGAAACATACAAGTCGGTATTCTGAGCCAGCTGGCTTATAAAGAATACAAGGACAAATAGCTCTTTTTTTGGTTGTAGGGACAGTCTATATAGGAATGCTTGGAGGAATTCGTGACAAATTCATTGAAGAAATATTGCAACATGTGAATATTTGCGTACTGGATTAATCTACATATACTGGCATAACACGGGAAACAAAAACTGGATCTGATAAAGGATCATCAAAATTGTTGCAAATGGATACATGGTAAATCTATAATACTCTTGAAGTCTGTCTCCTTTTCTGCTATTTTAACAGATTGCCCTTAGGCTTGCATGTTCCTCATTGTCAATCATAATCACACTGGCAACTCGCTGAAATAGTGTGAGGTTTCTTGATTTTCTTGACCTTTCTTAGCACTTGCTTGATTTTCTTTTTTGAATCTCCACTAAAAATACGCAATGTATAAGACAGCCCTTATGCAAGGTAAGTACCCACAAGTATATAGGATATAGTTAAAACCAACATTGGAAAAAAAATTGAAATAGGATATAAAGATAATATTACCAACCAATTTAGTTGTAAAATATGTTATAATAATAAAAGCCAATTAGAACTTAAGAATATAGGAGGAGAAATTAATAGAGTATGAATTGAGTTGATTAATATAGATATAGAACTATTATATAAAATTGAGAATGTTTGCACTAATGTCATGATAGACAGAGGAGCCAATAAATATATTATGTTAGAGTGTATGTCCTAAAACCAGTTGTGGATATTATGGTTTAAGAGATAATGTTTGTAATACAGTTTATTACTTATTAATAAAAGACATTTGTTATCTACACATTGTTACATCCATATTTCATATGTATATCCCGAGACGTTATGTTAAATGAATATTGTTAATCTAAAGGAGTTTGTAATTATGAAAGTCAACGATATTTATACGAATAAGTCTCAAAGTAAGTCCTTGGTAAAATGTGATTATTATACAAGACAATAATATATCACTCGATCAATATTGTTGTTTGTCTCATAGATTGACATTTGATGTTAATAGAATGGATAATGAGTCTTATATCATAAGGACACAAACAATAAATGTTTCATTAGTAGAATGAAATATCGAACACGAGCACGGAAGCGTAAGTTCACATGGTAATACCGTAATATTATCTAAAGTCATTGATCTTCGTAATAATACATTAGTGTCGTCATATCCTCTAATCCGATATCAAATGATGACTTATGCGATAGTACTCTTGGTTCACTAGTATATCATCATTCGATTATCCATGTCTTTTGAATAAATGCTAAATGGCCTTACATTATTAACGTACGAAGTCACGTGTGTTCAAGATGAGCTTTGATAGCTTTGATAATAAAAGCAGAGATGTTTCAAGGAAACTCAAAGTTATGGATATAAGTATTTAGCCAAAACAGTCGATATCTTAAATATATCAAATCCACAAGATCGAGTTTAAAGATATGTCGAGTAGAAAGGGTTTGACCCAACCATGATCCCAGACTCTATAGAAAATATAAATATTTGAAGGAATGAGATGACATGCTTGAAATGTATTTCTAACAGGTTCATATGTTTTTTCACTTCATTCATCTGGGGGCCATTGCATGTTACTAGACGTTTACCCATGGTCTATGGAATATCATAAAGATGGAATATTAAAGAGTTAATATTATTTCACTGCTACTCGATGATGAACCTAAGATGGTCACATAAATATAGTTCTCATCTATGTTATAAATTTAAAGATGTTTATTAAAAGTTAATAAATGATTATTTTGGCAAAAAATTAAGATTTTCTAATTAGATTAGAATATTCGCGATATTTCGAAAATATTAATATGATTAATAAATTCGAAATATAAAATTAGATTTAATTTTTTTAAATAAATATTTTATATTTATATTAAATACATTAAATTAAATTAAATGTAATTTTAATTAATTTTTAATTAAAATTAAGTAAGAAAAATTAATTAATTATTTAGTCAAAATAATATTTAATCTATTGTGTTCTAATTTGGTGAGCTAGCACCCAAATTAATTAGAGTCCTAATTAAGATTAAATATGGTAGTCTTTATTTAATTAGAATTCCTAATTTTATTAAGTATCCTAATTTATTTTGGAAATAATCTTTAAGAGATCAAATTTGATTTAGAGAGATATTTGAGTGTCCTTGTTGTATTGGGATATAACTGAAGCATTCACCATCTATAAATAGATGGAGAATTCGGCCAAGAGAGATATAATTTTCCTTGGCCGAATTTTCTCTCTCTCTCTCGTTGCTCCAAGTTTTTTTTTTTTAAATTAATTCAAATAAAATTATTTCTTTGATCCCCTTTCTAAGACTTCAATATCCTATAAAAGAAAAAAAAAATTATTTGTTCTAAAAAATGAGAGCAATTTGTTCGTTGAGAGTGCTAATGTGCCAACTAAATGTGTAACACTTGGTGCACTACTGTAATGGAAAAATCAATGATGATATTCAAAATACTCAAGAAAAACAATAAACACATCAAGTTATGTTTTATTTTTAGTAAATATTTATTTATATTGATAAATAAAATTTATTTGCATACTTATATAAATAATATATCTATTAGAAAAATGATGAAGTGCATATATTACCCCCAAACTTTTATTTCAAGTCAGAAAAGCGGATATAAAATTATTTGAGAATTAAATTTTATATTAGAAAATAATGGAAGTATAATGAGTACCTCGGATGGAGTAAATTACGTTAAAAGGACAACCTTTATACAGCCTAAATATGAGACCGATATTATACCATATGAGAAGAAGGCATCAGTTGTTGACAAATCAACAGATATAGAATTTTTTGATTCTTTATTAGAAAAAGAATTTATTATTACAAATGACTTGGAGATGATAGTTCATAAAGATTTAAATATGTTTTTATAAGACATGCTTGAGTATAGAAAAAGATATTAACTGTACAGAATGAGAAAAATGGCCTAATGATATAAAAAGAAATAATAGAAATAATAGGTGATAACCCTATTAGAAAAACAGATAGTGAGTTTTATCAAACAGAAATTATTAAACCTGATATAACAATTAAAATCCAGGATTTCGCTTGTAGTTTAGAAGATAGAAGAGAGTTTAAAATGCATATAGAAGATTTATTAGAGTTAAAAGTAATTCGAAAAAGTACAAGTAGACATAGAAGTCCCGTTTATAATAAATAAACATAGTGAACAAAAAAGATGAAAAAGTAGAATGGTAATAAATTATAAAACACTTAATGATAATATCTTATAATATCCCCAATAAAGATGAATTAGTAAATTGTATACGAAATGCTAATTATTTTTCTAAATTCGATCGTAAAAAGTTAGAGAAATGTAATTTTCAAAAGTGACATTTGTAAACAATCATTCAAATTTTCATGTCCAGTACGAATACAATTCATGTAAACAGATGTCTAATGCTTAAACAAAAACGAACAACTGCAGCTATGCATTACTGACTTTATAAAAGCAACGTATGATCAATGTTAAGATACAGTTTCCTTATGACTTCGGGTACATGTGATCAGATGACTTGCACATGTTTTCTTGTTCAACTTTGATACTTGGTTCATCAATTGGCATTGAACTCATGTCTAAAACCTGCAGGTGCCAATGTGAAGCAAAAACAAATTTATGATGGAGGCATCTTTCCACAAATATGATTACTTAAATTTTGAGTATGAGCACGGTTATTTCATGTCTGATCTTTGCATGTTTTAACCTCAGTACCTCACCTTTGAGCTTGTAGTTTCATCCGCAATCGTGTCAAAGCCTCTAGCATGCTCAGCCACTCCTTTATGGCCGTCCTGAGAGAAAAGTCAAGCCAGAACATTAGACAAATGTTGCAGGAAATAAATTTACGAATAATAATTAGTACAGATTATATACAAATGCCAAAGTGGGGTCATTGGAGTAATGAACAATCTATCCAGGCTAACATGAAACTGAATGTCACATTAGAAAAACAAAATTAGGCTTTCTGAAAAACTTTACAAAGTTCTCAATAATAATGTCCAACTTCTCTGCCTGCACACACCAGATTTGCAAATCCACAGACAAATGTCAACACTTATCTGTATGTACATTATCCAAACCTTGAAATTGAAGACAGGGTAAAGGGATAAAATCAAATAGAATAGGGCATACCGGATCTTTCAGTTCAGGTTCAATTGCTTCTCTCTTCACTCTGTTTGATATAGGTTTCCTGTATTAATCCAAAATCAGTAAACAACAAAGATGATGGTACAAGACGACAACCTGAAGAAATTAAGGGCTAAAAGAGTTACTGTTCATCATCAACATCCATGTCGGAATCTGGATCCCATCTCTCATCGCCATCCTCCTGATCTTCATCCGCCTGAATATATCTAACAATCAGTATCTTACATAGCTAGTTTATAAATAGGATAACTTCATTAGGTGTTGATAAATGAAGGAAAAGCTGAATCTATCAACCACACCAACTCCTGCATGTACCAGAAATTTAACTTTCCATTTCTTTCTCACTCTGCATCAGTACATGGCATAAAGAGGAGCTTGATATGATCACATAAGCCATCACACAAAGAAATCATATTATCACGGCTGTATTAGATTTCCATACCAGAATAAGATGCAGGAATTATAACAAAGAATAGCAACATACTATCACAAGTCGATAAAATAAATAATCTACATATACGGCTATCTAATGCAGTAACATACGCCTAAAGCCACTGAAAATCCAACCATTAAATGAAAAAGGAAATCTAAGCTCTTCTCTCTCAAGTGCCAAAGAAAAAACCCTAAAACCTTTCTCCATTCTCTTGTTGTGGCCAACCCACATATCCAGTGGTGGTTGGCGGCATGCACCAAAACCCCCTCTTCTCTTTCTCTTTTCCTCTTCCCTAGCTTCTTGTTACTAATTTCCTTTTTTTATCTTATTTTGTTCTTCTTAACCTCTTTTTTCTGAATCTTTTGTTCTTCTTAAATAGATTTAGGTGTGGATTCTAAGCTTCGATCGGTTATGGAATTTCATAGTGCGCTAAGTTTGTTGTCAAACTTAGTTCTAGCTAGGCTTGAGTCTAGGGTATTTCCCTTGGTGTATTATTGAACTGATATGACTGTGTATTAGATACGTGTGATGTTGTTACCTATGGATGAATTTCATATTTCCAAAAAAAAAAATGCAGTAACATACAATATATTGACAGAACACACCTCTGGAAGTTCAGTATCAGGCGGTCTTTCCTGAAACTGAACACTGGGTGCGTGTTGAAGCTTTGAGAGATAATCAAGAAGCTTATTCCTTATTTCCTCAAGTAATAGACGCGAATTCTTATTCTCCATGTTACTGGGAGCGACATGAAGAGTATAATCTGGACCAAAATACTCATAGTACTCGTGCTGTGGCATCTTGTCATCAACCTCTACACCAAGTGCAACTCCTGTCTGCCTTGCATAAAACACATGCCAATAAGAGATAACAATTAACAACGATATACAGTTGGAAGTCGGAACCTAAAATAGAAGTCAATAGATCGTAGGACTTTATAACTAACATCTGAAGCTTTGAAAACATTAGATGAGAAATGGAAAGTGACAATATGGATCCAATGTGTTAACCTATGAAATAGCTCTCATTTGAATAAAGATTTGGAAGGAAACAGAAAACTAGAATATGAAAAAAGTTTGGCATGATATCCAAGCCTCAGAAGACAGAAGTTAAGATTCAAAATATCCTATATAGAGGCCAGAAATCATGCTGCCTTCTTATACAACTGATTGGCATATCTAACCCTCCCTCTATTCCTCTCAGTCAAATTCTGACACAAATAATTGATGCCAATGACTGAATAAAAAAGTCCAAAGTTTGCTAGCAGGATGTGACTGAACTACCTTTTACGTGGCAACTCACTATCTGAAGGGACCAAATGTGTTAGAATTTACCCATTTACAGCCTTTTATCTATACAAAATGTGATATTAAAAGTAAAGTTATACCTCGTAGCACCAGCAACGAGCAACATTCCGAATAGTGTAACCACCACCACCCAGCAGCAACAAAGGCACATTGAATGATCTCATAAATTTAACACATTCTGCATGACCTTTAATTGAAAGATTGAAGCATCCTAACCTATCCCCAGACAATGAATCAGCGCCACATTGGAGGACCACCGCACCAGGTTTAAAAACTTCCATCACTTTTCCTATTATCGGTTTGAACAAGTAATGGTAGCTTTCGTCGTCAATACCATCATCAAGTGGAACATTGAGGGAGTAGTACTTTCCTTTCCCATAACCAATATCACGTATATCACCTGTGCCAGGAAAATAATCTCCGAACTTATGAAATGAAACCGTCATTACTCTATCAGTTGTATAAAATGCTTCCTCCACACCATCACCATGATGGATATCAATATCCACATATAAAACACGCTGCAAGACAGATAAGGAAAAATCTTAGCAATTATATCACATACGAGTAAGGTAATTACAAAACCAGGCACCAAATAATTAAATAGATATAACAACAAAATTATCAAAGAGGTTATTTAGTCAAATGTTAGATCAAATTCCAAGACAAAATTCACAAGCAAGTAGCATTGTAGTAGCACAGCAAAAAGGGTGTCTGCCTCGATTGTTCCTGCCATTGACATCTGTTTTCAGATAATAAATGGTAATCTAAAGCATAATTTGCAGTGCCATACCAAAACAAATAAAACAAATTCAAAACCAAAACAACTGTCCCTGGTGGTCAAATCAGCACATAGTCATTTTCTTATTTTTTCTTTTTCAGGGGCCAAGTGCTGAACTAATTAGTATTCTGCAAAGTCTCTACCAAAACAATATCGAAACTAGTCATAAGGATGGCCCAACGAACGAGGTTTCCCATACTAAGGGCTTTGGGGAGGATTCAATATATAAGCAGCCATACTCTTGCCTTTTTGCAAATAGGTTGTTTCCGTGACTCAAACTTGTGAATATCGAAACTACTCATATAGTTAGAAAATTTTAGTTGCTGAAAATTTAATTATAATGACTGATAAACTCCCAAATTATAATAACTGTCCTTGAAACAAAATCTTTAGTCTAAACCAAGAATGAAAGAATTTCCCAATAAAGTTTCTTGCATGAAGTGGATATCCTCATAAGGTCCAAAATAATCAGAGAGAGAGAAATAGAGCATAAAGTTTTATGATAAAATTGAAATACTGGACTTATAAGGAGTATCTCCATTTCTCGTATTCTATATAAATGCCATATATTTGGCATCTGTTTTCAGTTCAAAGAGCTATAAGAAAAAAGAGAGGTTTTCCCCCGCAAGTATGAAATGAAAATCATTGTTTCAACCAACTTGCCATGATTACACAAAAAAGAAAAGATTCACTCAGTCATTACTCTCATCGCTATGTTATATATAATATATCTATAGTTAACCTACAAGGTAACAAAAAACTCACCTAATTGAATATAATGTTTCAAAGAAGAAATTCAAAATTATAAAATATAGGGGAATTTTAAGGAAAAAATGAAGCAAAGAGTTGGAACAAACCTCATGCTGCTTAAGTAGCTCCAAAATGGCCAACACAATATCATTGACATAGCAGAAGCCGGAAGCTTCACATTTCTTAGCATGATGCAGGCCACCAGCCCAGTTGATGGCAATATCGCAGAGGCCATGATTCAACTTGACAGCACCACCAACAGATCCCCCAGCATAAGTTTGACAGAAGGAGTAAAGTCCATCAAAGACAGGGCAATCTTCACCAACATTAAAGCGCTTGAGCTGCCTGAGCTGATCCTGCTGAGTCTCCGGGCTGATACTCCTGAGGAAAGAGACGTAATCATCGGCATGGAAGCGGCAAAGGTCCCTATCTCTAGCAGGAAAAGGCTTGAGGACCTGCATGTTCTGAAGCAAGCCATAGTGGGCGAGAAGGGCATGGGTCATACGAATGCGATGTGGCTTCATAGGGTGACCCTGCCCATAATAGTAATTGCCCACCTCTGGGTCGTAGAAATAACACACCTTTCTCTTAACCCCATCAGTTCCAGATGGTAAAGAATTGCCTCCAGTGTCCATATCTGTTATAAGTCAAGACTCTGCTGGTCTTAAATAGTCAGAATTGCTTCCTTATACATACATAGATACATATATACATATATACATACATACACGTGTGTGTGTGTGTGTGAGAGAGAGAGAGAGAGAAATTACAGTGCAGAAAAAGTAAATCGAGTGGGGAAGAATATCAGATTCATAAGGCCAAAGAAAAAATCGAACTTTTTTAAAATTAATAATTAATAATTAATTAGAGAGAATGGCAAAGAGTTCATCTGTAATAATGTACGTAGGCAACACAAACCACAAAATTCAATATTTATAAAACGAAACAAAGAGGGTTCATTGTTGGATTACCTTGGCAAGAACGAGCTATGACTGAGAATGAGATGAGACCTTAAAGAGAAGATGAAGAACCCGTAAAGAAACAGCAGATGGCTTGGCTTCTTCAAAAATATTGGATTACAGCGGCTGCAAATCGAAAATCAGGTTATCACGAGACGAGATTTGAAAATTGAAACTGCAAACAGAAAATAAAAAACTCCAAAATTTGTACTGTTAAACCACCAACCAACGTTGTTCTTGTTCGTTGAGGCAACAGATTGATTATACCAACTATCCAAGACTGCTAACTTTTAGAAAATGTAAATGGTCGAAAAATCATGTTATCACACTTGAATTTTTTTTTTTTTTCCCGACTATCCTTTTTCTCTTTTTATTTTTAACTGGACATTTTGACATCAGCCACAAATTTGATTCTTCTTCTTTTTTCTTTCTTAAATTCTTCGGGCCTTGCGAGGGCTTTGGCAAGTGTTAGCACCAAGATCAGCCCATTTATGGGCGAAGCGTAATGGGTTGCTTTTGCCGCTAACCATATTCATCTCAAACCACATGCACTTGTTGCCATATAGCCGCATTTACCGTAATACAACGGGTTTTATGTAACGAACCACTAAGTGAAGTTTGTCCATAATGAGTAAAGTCTCTCAATATTGTTATAAATTCTCTAAATATATATATAATATGATTATGGGAGGGTCATGTCTCTTAACTAATATCTTTGATCATCAGAAGTCTCATTCGTTTCAAGCGAGCTTTGTAGACTTTCATCAGAGAGTTTTGTGGGAGAGAAGGAAATTTCTTGTGAATATTTGTGAGAACGTCTTCCATCCTGAAATGACTTTACCTACAAAATAAACACACAAAAATAAAACACACCAAATCTGAATATATACACAAATTGCATGGGTTGCCTCCCGGCTAGCGCTAAGTTTAACGTCGTCAGCTAGACATGACTGCCCGAACGTTAGGCTGGATCTGAAAGTGTGACCCTTTCTTTTGGTCGCTCAAATGATTCTCCTCAGTAGTGCTTGACACGCTGGTTGTTAACTTTGAATGTATCATTGGTGTTGGGATCAAGTAACTCAATAGCTCTATATGGTAAAACCTGAGTAATCACAAATGGACCTGACCACCTTGATTTCAACTTTCTAGGGAAAAGTTTCAACCTTGAATTGTATAACAACACCTGCTGCCTTGGTTCCAGTTGTCTGCGCACTATTTTTCGATCATGTCATTTCTTGGTCTTTTCTTTGTATAGTTTGGCATTCTCATAAGCCTGTAGGAGAAATTCCTCCAATTCGTTGAGTTGGTGGAGTCGTTTCTCTCATGCTGCTTGTAGATCAAGATTTAACTTCTTCAGTGCCCAGTACGCTTTATGTTCAAGTTCCACTGGCAGATGGCATGCTTTCCCAAACACTATTCGATATGGGGACATACCAATAGGTGTCTTGTAAGCTGTCCGGTAGGCCCATAATGCGTCATCCAATTTTGTAGACCAGTCCCTCATTGTTGATCCAACGGTTCTCTCCAAGATTCTTTTGATCTCTCTGTTTCAAACTTCAACATGTCCATTTGACTGTGGATGGTAGGTAATGGCAACTTTATGAGTAACTTAGTATTTTGATAGGAGTGCATCGAAAAAATCTGTTGCAGAAATGTGTGCCTCCATCATTGATAATCGCTCGAGGTGTTCCGAAGCGAGTGAAAATATTCTTTTGAGGAATTTTATCACCACTTTTGAATCATTTGATGGAAGTGTAATTGCTTCAACCCATTTGGAGACGTAGTCTACTGCAACTAGTATGTACATGTTTCCGAATGATGGAACAAAGGGTCCCATAAAATATATTCCCCATACATCAAATATTTCCACTGCTAGAATATTTTGCAGAGGTCCTTCATTTCTCCTCGAAATATTTCCCGTTCTCTGGCACCTGTCACAATGAAGAGTAAATAAGTAAGCATCTTTAAAAAGAGTGGGTCATAACAAACCTGATTGTAGGACTTTGGCTGTAGTTTTATTTTCACTGAAGTGTCTGTCATATGATGATGAATGACAATGCTACAAAACACTATTGACCTCCTCATGTGGAACACAACGTCTCAGTAATTGATCAGCACAACGTTTGAACAGGTACGGCTCATCCCAGACATAGTGCTTGACTTCTTTGAAAAACTTCTTTCTTTGCTGATGAGTCCATTCCAACGGCCATTTTCCCGATACTATGTAGTTTACATAGTCAGCATACCAAGGGACATCCTACTATTTCATGGCAAACAACTGTTTATCTAGAAAAGTTTCTTTGATTGTCAGTTCATTGCCAACTGTTTCTCTATTCTCAAGCCTCGATAAGTGATCTACCACTTGGTTTTCTGTCCATTTCCTGCCTCAGATCTCTACGTCAAATTCTTACAGTAGAAGCACCCAACGGATCAATCTAGGTTTGGCATCTTTCTTCGTGATCAGGTATTTGATTGCTGAATGATCTGTATAGACCACCACTTTGGGACCCAGCAGATAGGAGCAGAATTTATCAAAAGCAAACACAACTGCAAGCAACTCCTTTTCAGTGGTTGTGTAGTTGAGTTGAGCTTCATTCAGAGTTCTGCTGGAGTAGTAAATAGTATGGAAATTTTTTGCTTTACGTTGTCCCAAAACTGCACCTACAGCAAAATCACTAGCATCGCATATCAGTTCAAAATGAAGAGTCCAGTCTGGTGCTACTATGATGGGAGCAGAGATCAACTTTTATTTCAAGATCTCAAAAGCTTCGTGGCATTCTTTGGTGAAGTTGAAAGGCACATCTTTCTCCAGAAGGTTGCATAGAGGTTTAACAATCTTGGAAAAGTCTTTGATAAATCTCTTGTAAAAGCCTGCATGTCCGAGAAAACTCTGAATCCCTTTAACATTTGTTGGTGGAGGTATTTTTTCAATTATCTCGATCTTTGCTTTAGCTACCTTGATTCCCTTTTGTGAGATCTGATGTCCCATCACAATGCCTTCATGTACCATGAAGTGACATTTCTCCCAGTTGAGTATCAGGTTGGTATCTTCGCACATTTGTAATACATTTTTCCAGATTTTATAAGCAGTGGTCGAATGAGTTTCCAAACACAGAAAAATCATCCATGAAAACCTCCATACTTTGTTCCAGCATGTCTGAGAAGATGGCCATCATGCAACGTTGAAATGTAGCATGAGCATTACATAGTCCAAATGGAATTATGCGGAAAGCAAAAGTTCTATACGGACATGTAAAAATGGTTTTCTTCTGATCTTCTAGGGCGATGGTAATCTGATTGTACCCCGAATATCCATCCAGAAAACAATAGAACTCATGTCCTGCCAATCTGTCTAACATCTGATCAATGAATGGCAGTGGAAAATGATATTTCCATGTTGCTTTGTTCAGCTTCCTGTAGTCCATGCATACTCTCCATCCAGTCACTTTTCTTGTTGGAATCAGCTCGTTCTTTTCATTTGTGACTACAATAATTCCTCCTTTCTTTGGCACACACTGCATAGGACTCACCCACGTGCTATCAAAGATGAGATAAATGATGTCGACATCCAACCATTTGATACATTATTTTTTCACGACCTCCTTCATGATTGGATTTAGTCTCTGTTGATGTTCCACTATGGGTTTGTACTCGTCATTAATCATAATTTTGTGCATGCAAAATGGACTAATGCCTCGAATGTCTGCAATAGTCAATCTAATGGCTTTCTTGTGTTCTCGTAACACTTTCAACAACTTTTCTTCCTGCTCCAATGTTAGCAGAGAGGAAATAATCACAGGTAATTCATAAGAGTTTCCTATGAATGAATACCTGAGATGGCTTGGAAGTAACTTTAGCTCCAGCTGCAGTTGGTTCTTCAATCTAAGGCTTGATTCGCTTCTTTTTCTGTAATTCCAAACTTTCCACATGTGGTGTCGATTTGAAGTGAAATGGTCTATCAAGATAGTTGATATATTCCAGAATTTCATCATCGAGCTCACTGTCAGTCATGTTGGTGATGCAAGCTTCAAGTTTATCCATGGGAAGTGGCATTGCATCAGTATCCTGGATGATACTATCTACAACATCAATTCTGAAACATTCCTCCTCCTTTTCATCATTCGGGAATTTCATGGCTTTGAAAACATTAAAGGTGACTTCTTGGTCATGTACTTTCATGGTTAGTTCTTTTTTTTGTACATCAATAACAGTTCGACCTGTAGCCAAGAATGGTCTCCTGAAGATGATAAGTACATATTTGTCTTCTTCCATATCAAGGATAATGAAATCTACTGGGAGAATGAGTTTGTCAACTTTGACCAGCATATCTTCAACTACACCTCTCGAAAATACGAGTGTTCTATCAGCAAATTGCAGAGAGACTGAGGTGGGCATTGCTTCTCTAATTTGCAGTTTCCTGTAAATCGAAAAAGGCATCAAATTAACATTAGCACCTAAATCACATAAAACTTTACCGATGTAATGTTCTCCAATGGTGCATAGGACAGTGAAACTGTCAGGATCTTTCAACTTTGGGGGAAGTTTCCTCTGAATGATGGCGCTGCATTCTTTTGTTAATGTTATTATCTCGTAATCTCTCAATCTCCGCTTTCGTGGCAAAATGTATTTCATGAATTTGACATAGGTGGGAATTTCTTCCAACGCTTCTGCAAATGGAATGTTGATATGCAGCTTTTTGACGACCTCCAAGAATCGAGCAAATTGCTTGTCCAGTTAAAGCATCGTATTTTGCTTCTTGCTTTTTCAACTGGGCCAGCACTTCTGTTATTCCTGGTTCTTTTTCATACTTCTGGCCTTTGTTTTGCTGTTGGAATCCTGATGGTGGATTGTTCCTTTGCCCTGAATTGTTGTTCCATGAAAAATTGGGATGATTCCTCCACAATTGGTTGTAAGTGTTGGAATATGGATTGTTTCCATATCTGTTGAAATTGTTGACATAATTCACCGTCTCTTCATTTTTGTGGTATGATTCTGTCTCTGGTGCTCCTCCATATGGTGAACTTGTGGATCCAATATTGCTTTGTGTGCTAAGAATTTCCATGAATTTGCATATCTGATCTATTTTGGCATTCACTGCTGTGTTGGCTCCAACTTCATAGATTCCTGCGATTCGTTGAATCATGCTCTTTTTTGTTGGCCACAAAGAATTATTGTTGGCCATTTCTTCAATTAGGTTTCAAGCATGATCCTCTCCTTTTGCCATTAAAGCTTCTCCAGCAGCAGCATCAATTGTGGTTCTCATTAATCCAGAAAGTCCATTATAGAAGGTTTGGACTTGTAGCCACTTTGCAATCTCACGGTGAGGACAATTCCTGAGCAAATCCTTGTATCTTTCCCAAGCTTCGCAGAGGGATTCTGAGTCATATTGTACAAAGGATGTGATGTCATTCCTCAACTTTGCAGTTATGGCTGGTGGAAATTTCTTTGCAAGGAATTTGGTGGCTAGAGTGTTCCAAGTTGTGATAGAACCTGCTGGTAGTGAATGTATCCAAGCCTTAGCTTTGTGTTTCAAGGAATATGGAAAAACCTGCAGTCTCATTGCTTCTTCAGCTGCTCAATTGTAATTGAAAGTGCTGCAAACTTCCAGGAAGTTGCTGATATGGGCATTAGGATCTTCAGTTGCATTCCCCCAAAACTGAACTGACTGTTGTATCATCTGAATGCATGTTTTGATGTCACACGTATTTGATGGTAAGCGGGGAAGTACAATACAGAAAATGAAGCCGTCAACCACCGGAACAGTTCTGTCTCGAATGGGAATTGGTGGTGCAACTTCCAAAGGTTCCGGTTCTATGTTGATTAGTGCTTCTTGGCCTTCTCGCCTTTCCCTTCTCAACTGTCTGATGGTTCATTCAATTTCAGGGTCAATCGGTCGGATTTCAAAGCTTCTGGTTCGTCTCATGTAGTGTCTGAGAACCTGAAACACAAGAAAAAAGAAAAAAGAAATAAAAATAAATTAGACACAAGTAAAGGTATCTAACCTCAAAATTAGTAGTGAAAGATAAATAAGTCCCCGGCAACGGCGCCAAAAACTTGATCGGCGTAATCACACACGTATAACGCAAGCACACATATCATTCAAGTAGTATAAAATGTATCGATCCCACGAGGACTTAATATCTAAGCTATTAATTTATGAAGCCAAATGTTTACAAGTATTCAATAGATTTGTTGTTTGATTGGATGGTGACTTTAAACTAAAACAAGTAAATAAAATAGCGCGAAAGTAAATTAGAGGAAAATTCAATATTCTTAAACTATCCAGGGTTGTGAACCCTTCCAATATCTTTTAAAGATGAAGTGGTTATCTCATGTTTGTGTAATATATTGGTTTACTAACTTGGAACACGAAATTATGCAAAAGCCTATGTCGATAGTCAGATGTAAATACACAGTGTAACCCAATTAATCATATGTCTATGTCAACCAAGTTACCTGAATTCATTAAAATTAAGTTCCAATTGTGGCTACCCCCGCCCGACAAGTATATGTCTATCCTGTAAAGAAATCTATTAAAGGGTTATCTATCCTCAAGGAAGATCGTGGGCTATTAAGTCTAAGGCTGAAACCTAAAATTCATTTGTCAAGTTTATTTTAAGTTTACCATATCAATCTTATTAATGGCCAGTTAACAAGAAGCATTAAGCTTAAGACTTAATAAATAAACCATTATATTACCCAAACTATAAAATAACCCCTTATAAACCGGTGATATTGGATTTTATCACAACCCCAGATAACAGGTTTAGTTACGACACATATCTAAGGCTAGTAAAAGCTTAAATAAAGTAAATGACATAAAGTAAATACTGGAAATTAAAAAGGTAAATAAAACAATAAAGAGAATGCTGGGGTTAGATGATCAACTTTTATTACTTCTATTTTAGATATCTCTTTTATTATAATATATAAACTTTGCGTGATATTACCAACCGACCATATAGGCGGTATCCTGATTACGTCAAATTTATAATTAATTCCAAAGGACTATACAGGCGGTATCCATGTTTAGTCAGGTTAAAATCAATTTTATTAAGTCTAACCGACCATAAAGGCGGTATCTCATTAAATCAGGTTTTAAATAGTTTATTTATTATAATTAAGGGAGATTAATCTAAATATTAGTAATAAAAGTTTTACCTTTAACCCCAGTAAGGGGGAGTTACCTCCTCATACTGAAAAATAAAATAAAGATTGAAAAGTAAAGTAAAGAAAGAACTATTGCGTAAATTAAAATAAATTAAATACAGAAAGCTGTAAATAAACAAACAAGATACAATCTTCTTAGTATTCTTAAGGAATTCCTTAGAAAAAAGTATGAATTTACAACTGAAATCGGCCTGAATTTATAGGCATCCATGGGTCTCACGCGTCGCGACGCGCACAACCTTACACGTCGCGACGCGCCGTTGATTTGCGCCACGTGGCGTACGGATTCCTGAGATGATGACACGTGGCTTTCGGTAGAATTATTGGCTTGGCGTCGCGACGCTGACATCAGCATGATGCAAGCAATGGCGCGTTTTCAATGATGAGTGTCGACAGCATGTGGTGGTGACACGTGTCCGACACACGTTGGTAGATTTGCTGTTATGTTGACACGTGGCAGGCGTATGTTAGTAACGACACATTATAGAAAAACTTATATGATTGTGACATGTGTCAGACGCAAGCTAGTAGTCTCCGACGCACGTTAGCAGACGGTGCATTTTAGCAGGAAATTTACATTTTTGCCATTTTTGTCCATTTTTCACTATTTTGGCCCCGAATTGATTCCAGAGAGTCTTGTTATTTTATTAATCTACAAAACACAATAAAATATTCACAAAACTCAAGAAACTATACAAAATATTAAGTCAAATGGATGGTAAACTCAAGAAACTTATATCGTCAAAAAGCTAAGATCGATACCTACAACTTTCACGTTGGATATTTTCCCAAATTCGAATCAGAAACAGGTCAAAATGAGATTTTCGTGGCTGCTACAATAAATTTCGAGTGAAGTCTAGAAATAGTGATATGGCACAATCCTAGGCACCCAATTCATTATAAAAATTAGTCATTTTGCCTATAAAATGACATTATTCACTCATCTTCTTTTGCAAGCAAATAAAAAAAACATGAGCCATGATTACAGAGGAAAGCTCTCAAATTTTCTTGATTCTTATGGAAATTTTGGAGAAAGGGTGTTGATGATCAAGTTCCTTAACATTCAAGTAAGCTTATTCTTCTTATTTCTTATTTACTTACATTTTCATATTTAGAAACCCTATGAATTGGGGCTTTGTTGTTTGAGAAGGTTGGGTAAGAAATTGAGCCTTAACATATTGTAGGCATTGCATTTTTGCATGTGAGTCCCTATGATGAGTCTCATTTGGAGGCACTACCTTTTTAGTCGAGGAAGTTACGGGAAACGGTTGTCGGAAGGGAATCGGTTATTTTGTTAAATTTTATCCGCATGTTTAGCTCCAAGCTCGCTCGTCGTTGGACCTCCGTTTTAAAGTACCTTTGGCCTAAAAAACCCAGAACCATTTAACCTTGGCCCAAACCCATCACCAAACCAACACAAACCTAACCCACCAAGACAAAGCCCACACCACCACCACCTAGGCCCACACGTCCCATCACCCTAAGATACACCCAAATTAAATTATTAATATAATTAAATAAGTTAATGAATTAAATAAAACAATTAAACCATTTACTAAATTAAAGAAAACATAAAATATAGTCATACCTAATTAAGATAAATCACATATTGTAACTTCCTAATCCAAAATATTATATACTAAATTAAAGAAATATATGCCTACTTAAAATCAATCATAACCAATTAAAAATATTGACTCCTAATCTAACAAATTAAATGCCTAATGAACACCAATCAAATATTCAACATTCCTTATTCACCAAAATTTGTCCCCCCAATCAATCAAATCATTTCCTTGTTTGACACCAAATCCAATCTATTCCTTGTGAGACAATGGGAAGCCATAGCCCTTGTCTATATAAACAACCCAAAACCAAAGCCAACCCCCGCTCCAATCTCTCACAATTCACGTCTCACACACCCACAGCCACCTAGCACCCAACTCAGCCGCCTTTACGTACTGCCTTCACATAACCCCACTCACGCACCTAGCCATTTGCCCCACTCACAGGACCATGCCTTTACGCCACATATTAGCCTCACGTAGCCTGGCCCCCTCCTCTCGACACGCACCTGCCATTAAGCCACTCACCACAACGCTCTTGCCACCTTGCACTTTGCCACGCACGTAACCAGTTCCCCCTAGCACAGCGCATCAAGGCCCTTCTCACAAACCACACACTCACCTAACCTCCACTGACGGATAATAAAACAAGCCACAGACCAAACGCGGCCCTTTCCACTGATCAAACACATAAAAGCAGTTCTCTTCACAAATCAAAACACGTAGCCCACTGACCGACACATAGCCAAAAATAAATAACCCTGCAAAACCGAAACACAAACTGACCAGGCAACTAGCCCTTGGACCAAAAAATACCTTCAAAACAGCCCCTAAAATACTCATGAGATTGCCGTGTGCTATTGCATGTTTGCCGTTATGATGATTACTTTCATGCATGTGAACTTAAAAGCATAATTATCCTTGGAAATATGTTGCTTAGGCTTGGTTAGATTATTGCACAAATCATTTTATTACAAGTGGCATAAGTAAGGGACCATTCCGAACCCAACGGTTTGAGGTCTTCCCTTGCGAGGGGTGAGTGCGGCCTTAAATCTTTGTCCCGGTTCACACCGGGTGGCGACTCCATTATTCTCCAGTTTAGTCCCCCGCGGGCTACTTCGTACTCCCAACCGGGCCGCGAGCCCGGGACAGCATGCGTCTCTCAGTTCCTGTGTCCCACAGTCTGGCGACTCCACTGGGGGATAGAGAATCGGCTTCGAAATAATGTCTTGTAATATTATGATTTGTGCTTTAATTAACTGTGTTTACTGTGAGTTAAAAGGGGTTTAATCAAAGGCACTTTTAAGGCTAGGTAATGATTTGGTGTCTTCCTTCATTCACTACCTTTCTATAAGGAAAAGCTATGAAGGCACCTAGACAATCACTTACTTATGGCCTATTGTGATGGACTAATTTGGAGGACTCGTTGTTTATTCCTGTCACCAAGCGATAAGAGCCTAAGAGGCTAGGGTACTTAAGAGAGCCTCGCTCCACCCTCCCTCTGGGGAATCTACAACGGGAAATCCATCTGACAGTCAGTCACACACCATAACTCGTTGGCACGTACTGTAAGGTATAAAAAAGGTGCGCTCACTTGGTCGCTCGAACCCTTGAGTGGGGAGACCTAGTTGTGGGTAATCCTTCGCCAGCGAGAGTCTTTGTCTACACTCCCGCAAACCCACACGTAGACCGGTATTGTATGGCCTATAGCAACTATTTCCTTGTGCTTGTGGACCATTCTCATTTGGATGCAGTTGGGCTTCTTGTCAGAAATGCGATCTTGTTGGGCCATGTAAACTGGGACGAGTTCGTATCCTATGACAATTGGGCCAAAAGCTTCTAAAATATTGATGGGCCACTCTGTAGAAATTATTTATGTATGCTTGTGTTTGGGAATATTGTCGTTTGGATCCAGTCGGACCTTTTGTCATGAGGTATGGGCATGTTGGGCCATTTAAACTGGGACAAGAACATATCTTATGATGATTGGGCCAAAAGTTTCTAAAACGCCAATGGGCCATTATATGTTTGTGTTTAGGAACATTATAATTTGGATACGGTTGGACTTCTTGCCATGAAATATGAACTTGTTGGGCCATTTAAACTGGGACGAGTTCAAAACCTATGACAGTTAGCCCAAAAGCTTCTAAAATGATGATTGGCCGATTTATGCGAAAATTTTAATAAGTTGATATATTCCTTGTATCACATGTATCTCATTCATTTCATGCATACACGCATCATGTTAATCTTTGTATCTAAAAGTCATCATAGATTCCCGTTGGGTTGGGGAAGAGTGAAGACTCACTAAAAGACTGGTAACAGATATGAGTACGTCTGATAACGAGGTATCCCAGATAGATCAGTTGGAAAATGGTTTCGCCAAGATTACCGAACAGTTGCAAGTCTTGACTACCGTCATGGCAAATATGGTTGTACCCCGTGTTGGGGGAAATTTTGAGAATATGAGGCGCGATGAGCCTCCGAATGGGTTGGGGGATGATATCCCCACTTTTGATGATGACATGGCAGAGTATGCAACAAGCAGAGTGATTGGGTCTCAGGCAAATTTCAGAAGCTTCTGGATCAGGTTGAAACAGTTACCCGCAAAATGAGGGGTAAACATGAAGAGTTGTTAGATTATGAGGCAATGAACTTTGGAGAACAGCTGCCAGCTCAGTTTAAAATACCCGACATGGCCAAGTTTAATGGGAATGAAGACCCGAGGGTCCATCTGCAACAATATGTCTCAGTCATGAGTTCAGTGGGCCTATCACAGCGCCAAGTCCAAAAGATGTTTGGGATGTCACTCGAAGGGGCACCTGTGGTTTGGTATCATAGCCTTGAGAAGAAGGTTAAGGAAGATTGAAGGGAACTAGCTGATGCTTTTCTGAAGCAATATGTTACAGACTTAGAAATTGACTTGTCACTCCGTGATTTGGAGAACACTAAGCAGAAGCCAGAGGAAAGTTTCAAAGAGTATGTGGATCGCTGGAGAAGCCAGCTTTTGAAAATGCAGACTCGGCCTTCAGAGAAAGACCAAATTAAAATGATCATCAAGGGCACCAAACCCTCTATTTATGGTAAGCTGAGGAGGATGACTTCGATGATTTCTGATTTTCGACATTTGAGGGAAACTGTCATGGATATTGAAGAAGAAGAGGCTGAAAACTGAAAGTTTTATGGCCAGAATAGATGAACTTTTGGGGGGCCTTCTGAGACCAAGCCCGCTACTGCCGAGGTCGCTACCGTCAAGAACAGGCGATTCTCCAATCTTGGTAGACCTTTGTCAAATGTATTTGAAAAGCTGAAAATGCAAGGACTTCTAAAACCTTTGGAACCTAGGCCATTTCCGAACCCTGTGCCACCATACCTCAACCTAAACTAGTATTGTCACTTCCATCAAGAAAAAGGCCATGACACCGACAACTGTACCCGCCTTAGGCATGAGGTCCAAAACCTCATTTACTACCATAAAATACCCAATCTAGAAAAAGAACAACCCAACACACACATGAACCCTCAACCATAAAGCCAATCAACCACCCATGCTTATTGCATTGAGATAAGGGATAACAGTGAAGAACCATAGGCCAATGAAGAAGGCAATGTTGCGAATGATGAAGTTATTCCTTCTAGTTTATTTGATCCTGCATTTTTAATAAATACATTGATTTTGTCTATTTGTTCGAACCTTTTCTTAATGATAATAAAGACGTTCATTTCGCTGAATCTCTTCTGCAATATGAGTATATTTGAGAAAAGCATTCAACCTTGGCACTATGAAATTCAGTGATGTTTAGAACACGGGGAATCCTCGGAATAAGCAAGCAGAAAAGATAAGGTAGCCATTCAGAAATTGGGAAATGGGGGCAGTAAGAATATCAGACTTGGAAAGGAATTAGTTCACCAAGCCGATCAACGTAGACAGATTGAAGCAGTGGTTTGCCTGAGGAAAAGAAGACTGAGCAGTCACCAAGAGAATTGGCAGAAGACCTAACCCGACGGGATAGGAACATTCATGCATGCATACACGTAACACATTTTGCATCCTTTTGTGTTTGTTTTGTTTTGTGTTAACAGGTTTTGAAGAAGAAAAGAGAAAGCGACAAAGAACAAGCTAATCAGAAACGGTAAAAAGCACAGTATCGGATTTGGGTAATAATCCCAAGGTTGAGGCCCATTTGAGTTTAAGTTTTGGGTATGGCACTCTGGGGGCGAGGCCCACATTAGCATCAACATCAGTCTTGCCGGATATGGCAATCTGGGGGGCGAGGCCCACATCAGTATCAGTTTAGGGGCGATGCCCATATCAGTATCAGTCTGGGAGCGAGGACCATATCAGTATCAGTCTGGGGGCGAGGACCACATCAGTATCAGTCTGGGGGCGAGGCCCACATCAGTATCAGTCTGGGGGCGAGGCCCATATCAGTATCAGTCTGGGGGCGAGGCCCATATCAGTATCAGTTTAGGGCGAGACCCATATCAGTATCAGGCTAGGGGCAAGGCCCACATCAGTATCAGCCTAGGGGCGATGCCCATATCAGTATCAGTCTGGGGGCGAGGCCCATATCAGTATCAGTTTGGGGCGAGACCCATATTAATATCAGTCTGGGGGGCGAGGCACACATCAGTATCAGTTGAGGGCGAGGCCCACGTCAGTATCAGTTTTGGGGTGAGGCCCACGTCAGTTTGAGGTCGAAGAACCACTACATCGGTAACAGTTTCGGGAACAAGGGCTAGGGGAATAAAGCCCACATTCAACACAGTTCGGGAATAAAGCCCACAGTCAGCTCAGATAAGGGAATAAAGCCCACATTCAGTGCAATTCAGGAACAAAGCCCACAGTCAGCTCAGATCAGGGAATAAAGCCCACAGTCAGCTCAGATCGGGGATAAAGCCCACATTCAGTACAATTCATGAACAAAGCCCACAGTCAGCTCAGAACGGGGATAAAACCCACATTCAGTACAATTCAGGAACAAAGCCCACAGTCAGCTCAGTTCGGGGATAAAGCCCACATTCAGTACAGTTCGGGAACAAGGCCCAGGGAATAAAGCCTTCAATCAGTACAGTTAGGGAACCAGGCCCACAGTCAACATAATTCGGGAATACAGCCCAAAGGAATAAAGCTCTCTCTCAGCACAGTTCGGGAATACAGCCCAGGAGAATAAAGCTCTCTCTCAGTACAGTTCGGGAATACAGTCCAGGAGAATAAAGCTCTCTCTCAGCACAGTTCGAGAATATAGCCCAGGAGAATAAAGCTCTCTCTCAGTTCGGGAATACAGCCCAGGGGAATAAAGCCATCTCTCAACACAGTTTGGAAAAAAGCCTAGAGGAATAAAGCCCACCTTCAATACAGCTCGGGAACAAGGCCCAGGGGAATAAAGCCATCTCTCAACACAGTTTGGAAAAAAGCCTAGAGGAATAAAGCCCACTTTCAAAGCAGTTCGGGAACAAGACCCAGGGGAATAAAGCCCTATTTTAACACAGTTCGGGAATACAGCCCATGGGAATAAAGCTCTATCTTAACATAGTTCGGGAACAAGGCCCAAAGGAATAAAGCCCACTTTTAACAAAGTTCGGGAACAAGGCCCAAGGGAATAAAGCTCTATCTTAACACAGCTCGGGAATAAGGCCCAGGGGAATAAAGTCATATCTCTACACAGTTCAGGAACAAAGCCTAGAGGAATAAAGCCCATTTGCAAAATAGCTCGGGAATAAAGCCCAAGAGAATAAAGCTCTCTCTCAATGCAGTTCGGGAATAAGGCCCAAAGGTCAAAGCATCTCAGGATAACAAGTAAGTTAAGCAACAGCTGGCGAGCCAAGTAAGTAGAAATGCATTGCATAACTTTGATAGGATTGTTCAAAGTCACACACTGCACAAGTCCCATCAAAGTGGGGGCGACTGTAGGCATTGCATTTTTGCATGTGAGTCCCTATGATGAGTCTCATTTGGAGGCACTACCTTTTTAGTCGAGGAAGTTGCGAGAAACGGTTGTCGGAATGGAATCGGCATTTCGTTAAATTTTATCCGCATGTTTAGCTCCAAGCTCGCTCGTTGGACCTCCGTTTTAAAGCACCTTTGGCCTAAAAAACCCAGAACCATTTAACCTTGGCCCAAACCCACTCACCAAACCAACACAACAATTAACCCACCAAGACAAAGCCCACACCACCACCACATAGGCCCACACGCCCATCACCCTAAGATACACCCAAATTAAATTAAATATTAATTAAATAATGTAATTGAATTAAATAAAACAATTAAACCATTTACTAAATTAAAGAAAACATAAAATATAGTCATACCTAATTAAGATAAATCACATTTTGTAATTTCCTAATCCAAAATATTATATACTAAATTAAAGAAATATTATGCCTAATTAAAATCAATCATAACCAATTAAAAATATTGACTTCCTAATCTAACAAATTAAATGCCTAATGAACACCAATCAAATATTCAACCTTCCTTATTCACCAAAATTTGTCCCCCCAATCAATCAAATCATTTCCTTGTTTGACACCAAATCCAATCTATTCCTTGTGAGACAAGAGGAAGCCCTAGCCCTTGTCTATATAAACAACCCAAAACCAAAGCCAACCCCCGCTCTCACACACCCACAGCCACCTAGCACTCAACTCAGCCGCCTTCACGTACTGCCTTCACATAACCCCACTCACGCACCTAGCCATATGCCCCACTCACAAGACCATGCCTTAACGCCACCTATTAGCCTCACGTAGCCTGGCCCCCTCCTCTCACCATGCACCTACCATTAAGCCACTCACCACAACGCCCTTGCCACCTTGCACTTTGCCCGCACGTAGCCAGTTCCCCCTAGCACAGTGCATCAAGGCCCTTCTCACAAACCACACACTCACATAACCTCCACTGACTGACAACACAACAAGCCACAGACCAAACGCGGCCCTTCTCACACTGATTAAACACATAAAGCAGTTCTCCTTACAAATCAAAACACGTAGCCCACTGACCGTCACATAGCCAAAAATAAATAACCCTGCAAAACCGAAACACAAAATGACCAAGCAACTAGCCCTTGGACCGAAAAATACCTTCAAAATAGCCCCTAAAATACTCGCACCAGTGAACAAAAAACTGCACCTAAAACCCCTAAAAAAACACAAAAAACAGTAGCTTTAAACACCAAAAACAGTGACCAAAATACGGCGGTAATACGGCAGTAAAACGGCAGCAAAACAGCAGCAAAATGGAGTCAAAACAGTAGCTTGAGCAGCGAAACAGCGAGGTAAAACGCAAACCAGTGAACCAGAAAAGTTGAAGAGCTTTAACCCTTCCGATCTCCGTGAAACGCAAGTCCGAAAGTTGACAAAAAAGGTTAGACCTGAGGGTATCTTTCACATCCATTTAGTTGTTTTTTTTATTATTTATTGAGTTTTGTTTGCATGATTATTTTTTAGTGAAGCTTGTTGTGGCCCTTGAATAGATAGAAAATGCATGAATTGTAAAATTATGTGTGTGTGGCCCTTGAATAAAATGAAAAATGTGTCGCCTCTCGTGGTATATAGGATGGAAACCCGGACATAAATTTCATAGCTGATTCCGAATGGACGTAGTAGTATGATCTGCACTCGGGATACAACTCCACGTAACACTTGAGTAAATGGCGCATATTTTGTTTTATGTTGTTTTGATTTGTTTGTCATTCGTTACTTGACTTCTGTATGTTATTTGATTATGCAATGATGTGATCGAGCGCATAGGCTTAGTATGTTGGATTAAAGGTCCCTTATCCTGAGGGGTTAAAATCCTTTACCACGATATTTTGCTGCGCCAATCGATGTATATTCTGTTGAATGTAAGATATGTTCAATCGGGTATACGAAGTCCGATATTATTGTCTTTACTTTTTATATGCATGATGTGATCGAGCGCATGGGCTTAGTAAGTTGGATTAAAGGTCCCCTATTTTGAGGAGTTAAAACCCTTTATCACAATGCTTTGCCGCGCCGATCGATGTATACTCGGTTGAATATAAGATGTTTTCAATCGAGTATGCGAAGTCCGATATTATTATCTTTATTTTTTATATGCATGATGTGATCGAGTGCATGGGCTTAGTAAGTTGGATTAAAGGTCTCATATTCTGAGGGATTAAAATCCTTTACCACGATGCTTTGCCGCACCGGTTGATGTATATTCGGTTGAATGTAAGATGTGTTCAATCGGGTATACGAAGTTCGATATTATTGTCTTTATTTTTATATGCATTACGTGATCGAGCGCATGAGTTTAGTAAGTTGGATTAAAGGTCCCCTGTTTTAAGGGGTTAAAACCCTTTACCACGATGCTTTGCCGCGCCGGTTGATGTATATTCGGTTGAATGTAAGATGTGTTCAATCGGGTATGCGAAGTTCGATATCATTGTCTTTACTTTTTATATATGTATTTTGATTACTTTCATGCATGTGAACTTAGAAGCATAATTATCCTTGGAAATATGTTGCTTAGGCTTGGTTAGATTATTGCACAAATCATTTTATTACAAGTGGCATAAGTAAGGGACCATTCCGAACCCAACGGTTTGAGGTCTTCCATTGCGAGGGGTGAGTACGGCCTTAAATCTTTATCCCGGTTCACACCGGGTGGTGACTCCATTATTCTCTGGTTTAGTCCCCCGCGGGCTACTCCGTACTCCCAACCGGGCCGCGAGCCCGGGACATTATGCGTCGCCCAGTTCCTGTGTCCCACACATATGTTTATGAAGTTGTTTAGAATGAAATGTGCCTAAGTGTGGTTGAAATAAGATCAAGATGTAAAATGTATATATGGGCCAAATTTCTTAACTTGTGGGGGAAATGTTTTTTATTTTTTGATAATAATTTGTTGAGGTTCATGCACTATGAGATGATATAACATGAGTTTAATGTATTTGAGAGTTGATAACTCAATGGATGAAAACGTTAGAGCCTATGTTTAGTTTTATATAGATGAATTGAGACATTATGCTTTGTGATGGATATGGATTGAGTTTGGCACTTGTATATAGATATTGAAGTTTACAGAATTGTCTATATAAATGTGTTAGTGTGATGATGGGGATTGCATTGAGTATGGTTATTGAAAGAGTGGAAGATAGGTCCTAAAATTGGGCCAGCATTGTAACGCTAGACCCCCTGCGTCATGACGCGTACCAAACAGAAACACTTTGCTTCGATTCTTTTTAAGTGGACGTCGCGACACAGAATAAATAGAGGTTCTGCCTCGGGTCTGACCAGATGGGCATCACGATGCGTAGTATCTAAGGACACGATGTGTAGCGTCTTGCGTCGCGATGTGAAGAAGAGCATGCTCTCTGCCTTGGTCCGTTTACGTGGGCGTCGCGACGCGAGGCAGAAACAATTTCATAATATTTCAGTTTCAACTTAGGATATTAGAGGCCACCCTAAAGGTTTCGTATCAACACTTATACATGTATTATAACATGTCACAAGTAGTATACATCATATGGTGGTTATAGATTAGTTGAATGGAGAAACTTAGTATAATTCTGAAACATATTCACGACTTATATTCTAACCAAGTTTAACGATTATAGATTATCAGCAAGAATCCTAAGTTATTTGACGATGCAAAACATGTGCCAGCCAGATTCCAAAATCAGTGAGTGGACCATTCTCTCTAAATGTATTTACTTATAAGTTTTGATACCCGACTTACTTTTAAGCATATAGGGCGTTAGCTAGATTTTATTTCAGTTATTTTAAGAATGAGCATGTTTCAGGAAGATAAGTTTATTACAGTTGTTTTACGAATGGTGATGGTTTTAGAAAAATTGATTTCCAAAGTTGAGTTTTATGATTTTTGGAGGCATGGGGGAAAACTCACTTCGGTGTGTAACTTGACGCAGGTATGGAATTGACGGATACAGATGCACATGCAGTTCAGGACTAGGGATGATTTATTCCCCTAGATCCCAAATTTTGAGTCATGAGGGTAGCATAGATCCATACCCCTGGCTCCAGATTTGTGGCTTGGGGGACAACGAGATGCAATGCCCCAAGACCACTAGATATTGTGTACGGGGGGACGCCCCCAAGCACCAAAGTTTGTGTATGGGGGGACAACGATACGTAATGCATCCATGCATCAGATATTCAGATACATATGTTCAGATGTATATTTCAGAAATGGATTTCCAGAAACAGAATTTTTCAGAAAAGATAAGTTTTAAGAAAGAGTTTTCAGAAAAGAATTCCAGAATAGTTTTCCAGAAAGAGAATTGTTTTCAGATAAGTAAAGAGATTTCAAGAAAGATTGATTTCCTTAAGATTACTTTGGTTTTAGAACAATAGATTTTCAAAAGCATTTTAGTTCTTGTTTTAAATTGTCCACTCACTAGGTCGTTCAAACGATCTAACCCTCATCACTCCTAGTTTCCTTGTTTTACAAGTTACCCAAAGGGCGAGCTCGTGAGGATGGATACTGATGGCAGTCACTAGGGTATTGGTTCCACCAAGTCAAGTCAGAGATAGAGTTCAGTTAAGTCAAGTCAAGTCAAGTTCCAAATATTGTATAGTAAAGTTGTGTTATAAATATTCGTGTATAGAGTTGTTAAGAAAAGTGATGTTGAGTATTCAGTTGTGTGTACTGTTTTGCATTCTATGTCATGGATTTAGGCAATGGTCCCATATATGAGATTATGTTTGAGAAAAGAGTATCAGTGTGATCCATAGTTATAAAGTCAGAGGCTCAGGGGGATAGTATGGCATATTCCCTACCAGTAGAATCTCCTAAAAGGGGATGTTACATAGATATTATCAGACTATGGTCTATGAAGTCAGTGGGTAGAGTGTTGGGGTCTTGTATATGTAGTATGCTCGGGATACTAGTATGCGAGGCACTACCTCTCGAGTATCTGATCCTCGAGTACGTCCTCAAAGTTCTATAGACAGATTAGTAAGAATTCATGAGCTATTCGAATATCATTCCTTATGAAATAACTATATTCCTTGAAAATCCTTCCGTAATTATCCTGAATTATTAGTAAAAGTTCGAGTTAAGTTATAAAACTAGAAAATACAATACTAAGAATAGTTACCTAAAGGAGTGGGAAAATAAAACTATAAGAAAGTAAGAAAAGATACATAAATGTGTAAGCAACCAGAGACAAAGAAAAGTAAAGAGACAAAAAGAGATAGTAAAGAAAGTGTCAGGATTCGTAGTAATAAAGGGAATGTAGTAAACCTGAGCAAAAACTAATGACTAGTAGACTCAAAAAAGATTATTTTCCTTCTTTGAAAACTCTTTCTAGTGGATCTAATAAAACTTGAGCATTTGTGTAGAGGGTAAGATACCCGAATAGCGAAGAATAGTCAGAAATATAAAGGAAGTAAGAAATCGAGATTGGTCAACAAGTTTTCAAGAGAAACGAAGGGCCACAAAGGATGTAGGGATCCTATCTCATACATATCTTACATGATTAATTGACTCTACCAGGACATATGATACCAGAACAAGGACGTCGATATCCGTTAAGATGTACAAGCTTGTCCCACCCTTTACCAGCATAAATAAAGATATCCGTAAGAAAGCTCGACGAGAATTTATCCAAAGCAAGAAACAAAGAACACTGAAAGATAGACCACCCAGAGTAGAACCAAAGAGGTTTCAAAAGATAGAAAAGAAAGAACCCAACCCAAGTCAGAATGGATAAGTTTGTAGTACCAGTAAAAACCCATAGATCGAACCTATGTGACACGCTCAAAAAGTGGTTCTTTACTTTGAAGTATAAGAGTGTCAAAGTAATAAAATAACCCGATAAGACATGGGTCGATCCATAGGGAATAGATTTAATAAGATAAAATAATAATTCAACTAATAAATAAAAACAATACAATACTAGGGTTAGAGAATCCACTATTAATATTTCAAATATAAAATAATTTTTACTTTTTATAAAATATAAATTATAATGATTTCCCATTCAATTTATTTCATAATTATCAGGTATTAATTATGCCAACACATTTGATCCGTCCTGTCGATAATTAGTCCTACCAAGGTACTAAATATGCCCAAAATATATAAAACCATCTCTAAATGCGGTGATAACATTTGTCTATAACAAGTCTAGTTAGGTACTCAATTATGTCAAATATATAAAACCAGCCATATAGGCGGTACCGTATTATCTATAATTAATTCATATCTTTAATAGTCCACACTCTCTCATTCATAGGATTCAAGTATTATCTGTGCCAATCAGGGACTGTCTACAGCTAGTCAAGATTCATAAATAAACTGGAAAGAGTATAAATTTTATTTGAAAAATTATTACGATTTATAAAATATACTATAAATAAAAATCACATATATTTTCATACCACTAACTTCACAATTTACCCCAGTATAATAAAAATTAGCAGAATATGATATAAATAAAAACACTCATAATTTTATTAATAAAAGAAAAAAATACACATAAAGGCTCATCTCATAAAGTCTCAGAGAGACCTGTGGAAAATTTTGCCGAGGAGAATGAAATGCTGAGCACCTCTTATGCAATTGCAAATTAAACTAAGACACTCAATTCTTTTTTTTTTATCCTTATTTATTTGTCAACGCATGCAAATTTCTTTGCATGCTTTCACAAATACTCCACCTTTCAGTGGAAAGGTGGAGGAAAATTTATATATTTTTTTATCTTTTCTTGTTTGTTAGTGTTTTTAATAATTATATATAACACATTTTGGATTTTTCATCAATTTCGGTCTTGAAAACCTCAGAATTAGAAAATCTTATCAACAACAAAGTTGTAGATCTTTAAGTCTTTTTTCATCTAGAACTGAAATCTCCTCAATCCGATATTACAGTAAAACGTTATGGCCAAAATACAAATATTGTACAGGGCTGGAATTTCCGAAGTTGTACACTGTTAAAACGCCCTATTAAATTTCTGGCCTCTAAAATCCAAATGTCAAGTATATTTTTCTAGATATGCATCCAAAAAATTATTTCACCTACATAAAAGATAAAAATCACAATATAAATTTATAAAATATAAATTTAATTAATATTTTACAAATATGCTAAATTAAGTGGATTAATGAAACTACAAGTGTAAAATGATTAACTTTTCTTTTAATAAATGTGCACTTTTAGTGTTCATCACTATGCTAATGAAAATCCTTGAAAGTTTAAAAGGACATACCTATGAGATTGGAGACATTCTAAAGTTAGCTAGAGTACCAGTGTGAACAGTAAGGTTAAACGGCATAGTTGTAGCCTATAGCAAGAGCAGAGAGCATAGATTTAGGAAGTAGCCTATGAGAAAGAACCACACTAGCCTCGGTAGCACAGTTTAGAGCCAAAAGATAGGATAGAGAGAATAATAAAGATGGAGATAGAAGGTGACAATGGAGTTCAGTACATATAGTGACATAGATAATATAGCTTGGGGACAGTAACATAATTGGGACCTCAGAATAGTTGATAAGGGTTGTGGAACCCTAAGAGATAGAGATGACGATGCGGATCTTAATAGAACGAACAATAATTCTTCTTTCCAATAACCCACATTCCAGTGAGTGTATAGACACCTAGCCGGACCACCATTGAACTTAGACAGATAACAGTAATGAGTATTCTTAGATCCCTATGAAATGCATATAGTCACTTCTCAACTTAGAATCCAATAAGGATCAAGAAATATCGAGATAACCGAGCCAAGAAGTTCAATTGAACCTAGATAAGAACCATAAGATAGTAATATTTTTGTACAATAAAAAGTGAATTGAATTCACGATATGTCTAGCCAGATCTAAAAGAAATAAACCGCCCTATCGTAGAACAGACAACCTTCGAGAAAGTAAAGGCTCAAAGGAGTAAGGAGCCAGAGTAAGAAACACAGAGAACGACCCCCCCAAATGTTAGAGATACGATTTATAAAGAGCCCCCCATTATACCCGAATGGAATGACTAGTAAGATAATAGCAACCCAAACCAAAAGTATTAACTTAAGAGAGTTAGGAAACATAGATTAGTAGAAGAATAACAGAGGTTGTATGGTAGGAGTTTGAAAGAGCATGACCTTTAAAGAGATTCTTAGTAAAAGGTAGTAAGATCAATAGACGAAAAATAATCAGGAGTATAGTCGAAGGAGATAATTCAGATAGTATCTAGCAGAAGTACCTTAGTGTGGGATCCAACACCAGTAAACATGGGAGTCATAGGCTTATAGATGAGCAGCACATGCAACTACATCACGAGTAGCTAGTGAGATCACCACAACCAAAAATGCTTCAGGACCAAAACCCACCCTCCCAACCCTCGTTATACAATAACAAAAAATATGGACCTCGATGATTGCCTCAAGATACTCCCAGAAACAAGTGAATGTGCAGTGAAAGTAGACCAAAACATATAATCTTCAAATATAGTACAAGAGCTGAGTAGAAGGAGAAAATAACGCTAAGTAAAAGATTTATAAGAGAAATGGTCTAGATGAGACGATTAAGAGAGAAAGTATTAGTCAAGCAATAACGGTATACAAAGAACTAGTGTCAGACATGACTAGAGACATGTAAAAGATAATATTCTTCGGATAAGGAGGCAGAGACATAGACCACAGAAGTTCCAGGTATAGAACAGAGCAGGAAAGAAGACAAAAATGACAACAAGTTAAATGTTTGGAAGTGGAACTGTCGAGATAAGGCGACAATAGAAAACGATATTAGATAAACAATAACAGAGGCGCATAAGTGCCAAGATAGACTTTCGATGGTTAAGTTCAGTAATAGTACGGAACAACAAGCTTTCTCAGCGTCAAAATAAGACTGGAAATCCATCTAGGAAATATAAGGTAGGTAGCAAATATAAATCATAAGTTCCTATGCAAAATACTTAGCTAAGAGACAAGGCCAGTACGACCTGGAACATGTTTACTGAGATATAATATAGAGACGTATAGAGAAACTAGGTATACGGATATTATTGAGACGAGGACAACATCCGATAGAATAAGATTATGGGAATAACTGAGGGTATGATATTCTTAAGTGAAATCAAGCAAAGAGAACAAGCTGGTGTAAATGATAGTTAACCAGATTCATAATAACAATGAATTTGAAGATACAGAAGAGTGTGAACACTAACCAAAACCAAGATGTCAGCGTCGACGTTAATAGTAAGCTAGAAGTGCATGGAGGAATTGACCCTGAGCTATTAGGTCCTAAGCCCCACAGATAGGCAGAGATAAGAGAACTTGAAGAACAGAGCCGATAAGCAGTTGAAGCTTAGTGAAGAGAAAATAGAGAGTTAAATAGCTAAATTATGAGAATGAAAGCTAGAATTATATCAAGTATGTGACAGCAATGAAGTACTTAGTAAGATTATTTCTTTTATACATGTTGGAGAATTATTGGATGGTCTGTCTTGTGAATACAGAGATGAATATGTTCTTACTACCTATATCCAATATCGCCATTAGTGTGAGGGTATAAGTGCTCGGAACTTAGGTCGCTCCTGTAAAACATTAGATGTAGCATGATGGGTTAACGTAGTCACCTAATATCGTCATTAGTGTGGAGGTGTACATACGAAGCTCATTAATGCACATTGACAAGTATACACCTAAAACACCTCTTAATCCAATATCATCATTAATGTGAGGATAAGAAACGGTTCAGGACCAAACTATGAGTCACATGAAGTGATTGACCTTGTAGGTCTACCTAATGAGTTATAAAGGCCAATATTGTCATTAGTGTGAGGCTGGAGTAAATGTCATGGGATCCACTTCCCGCTATGAAATTTTAATAGTTAAATTTATATTTTTCCGTTAAGGGAGATTATAGAATTACGTAAAGTAGTAGGAGGGCACTAATATATTTAAAATTCCATAATCAATTAGTATTTTATATTGAAATAAAACATGTACTAGTAGTGTTTAAATGTTGTCTTGTAGATGACTGCCGCAAATCCATTAGTGCAACTTTTGGATAATGAGTATTAAACTACTTAGAGTATGAGATGAACATCCGCCTTGACTTGGAATCAGAATGATTGAGGTATGTTACACTCAATCCAATGTCTGTCGAATTTATTTCTAATTTTCTTAGATAGTACGTAAATGTACCAAATACTTGGAGCATTATGAGAGCACTCAAGGAGTTGTTCGAAGAAAATCAAGAAATTGAGATATATCCGAGGTCTTAGGAATTGTTCAGTGCTATGCTCAAGGATAAATGTGTGGTTATCATTCATGTTTAGAACATGATTAACGAGATCCGATATATGGAATGACATGACATTTTGATAGATGATTGGCTAGGCCAATATATGATATTGTCTTTTTACCTGGTACATATGCTGGTTTTGTGATGCATTTGATGCAAGCCACATATGAAGATCTTCATAATATTATACGCTAGGCAGAACATGATTTGAAGAAATGGAATCTCACTTCGTACCTCTATAGTGGAGCAAGCTCTTCAAAGATTTATAGGAAGTCTAAGAAGTAGACAATGGCATATAAGAATAAAGATTCCAAGAAACAAACTGCAAGACCGCTCGTAGCTCGTGTACATGTCTACACTATAAGAAGTCTAAACACTGATCGAAAGATTGTCCAGAGATGAAAGGAAAAGCAGGAACCCCAGGTATGCTTTGTATTTTTCCTATTATTGACATCTCATTAGCCTTAGATGCAAATAGTGATAGGGTGTTAGATACTGGTAGTCCTACTCATATTTACAACTCCATAAAAGTTAAAAAAAAGCTAAACATATGAGAGATCCAGCTTAGAGTTGGCAATTGTGAGACATTGGATGTCAAAGCCATAGGAACAATTGTTCAAGATCTCCCTAATAAATGTAAATTATATTTATGTGGCTGTTTTTATATGCCCTCTCTTATCAGCTAAATAATATCTTAACCGATATTAGATAAAGAAAAAAAATAAACATTAAAGATTGTGTTTTATGTTTATATGATAAAGACAATGTTCTTTATCTAACGGTCATTATGTTTTGGAAACATATAAAAACGCCTTTAATGTAAAGGAAAATACAAGTAATAGATCAGTATTAAATAATACTGAATTAAGGTATATGAAATTGGACCACATAGGTGTTAAACGTCTATAAAATTAGTAAATGATGGTTTGATTGAAAATCTTATCTTAGATCCTTATCTGATTTGTGGGTCATGTTTTCTAGGGAAAATAACAAAGTTCTTGGTGCTGGACATCATGCTAAAGATTTATTGGAACTAATACACAGCGATATGTGTGGTCCATTAATCATGTTGCTCATGTTGTTTCTACATACTTCGTGACTTTCACGGATGATAATTCAAGATATGAATATGTATATTAATCGAAAATATTTGACAAGTTCAAAATATTCTGATACGAAGTAGTAAAACAAACTAGTAAATTCATCAAGTGTATTTGATTAGATCAATGTGGAGAATCTATGAGCAATGAATTCAGAAGTTATTTAAGGGAGATTTGAATTCTCGCTCGATATAGCCCACAAGGAACTCCTCAACACAATGGTGTGTCTGAGTGGAGAAATCATATTTTATTTGATATGGTGCGATTTATGTGAACTATACAGATCTTTCATATTACCTTTAGGGTCATCCTTTACTTACTACTGCCCACATACTTAATAGAATTTCATTAAAAGTTGTTCTACAACCTCATATTGTGTATGTTTCGATAAAAATCCAAGTCTTAGATATTTAAAGATTTGGGATTGTCCTGCATACATTAGAGTTAAGCAATGGGATAAACTAGCACCTAGGGGGTATAAATACAGGTTCGTTGGATATCTTGAAAATCTTTGGGATAATAATTCTATGATTATGAGCAACGTAATGTACTTTTTGTTCGCTTTGCCAATTTTCTTGAAAATGAATTTTTGAGAGAAAGTGGGAATTATAAAAAGATTGAACTTGATAAGTTTAATCCCAACAGTAATGAACCTGAGATGGAGCTAGAGATCCAACTAGGTGAAGGATCTACAACACAGGTTCTACATAAGTCGAATAAAATATCAAGGTCTCATAAGAGATTGTTTTTAACATCTGATGTGAGCCTTGATGTTCTCCTCTTAGAGGAAATGGATCTGACAACGTATAAGGAAGTGATATTGGATATCGATTCGGGAAAATGGCAGAAAGCCATGAAATTCGAGATGGATTCTATGCATGACAATCAAGTCTGGGACTTAGTTGAACTTCCAGAAGGAATTAAACCTATTGGTTGTAAATGGGTTTATAATAGGAAGCGAGGGCCCGATAGAAAGGTGAAAACCTTCAAAGTCCGACTAGTAGCGAAAGGTTACACTCAATGTCATAGGATTGAATATGAGGAAATTTTTCACTAGTGGCTATGCTAAAATCCGTTAGGATTCTTTTATATAAGTGAGCAACTCTAAATTTTAACAGTAAGCCACTGATTTTGAGGATCCTTAAGTCTAATTGACTAGAGGAACCTCGAGTTAAAAGTTTTGAGGTATTTGCCTAGGATAGCACCAAGGGTAGGGGTGGGCATCGGATCAGATCAAATTGGATTCGATCCGATTCGATCTGATTTGATCAGATCAAATTGGATCGGATCTGATTCTTTTATCCGATCGGACATTGACAGTTGGATTCGACGGATTTCGGATTGGATCGGATAAAAACCAATCTGATCCGATCAGTTTTTTTTTTGTAATATGCAAAACGAAGTCGTTTTGCAGTGTCATAAACGACGTCGTTTTGCATAAGTTAGGGTTCATTTGGTTCGTCTCACCACTCTCACGGTCTCAGACTGTCATTCTGAAGAATATCAAATTTCAGTCTTCTATCTTCACTTCTTCTTATTCGTCGAATCATCCACAGCCCACAGACAGCCACTTCAATCTTCACTTCTTCTTCATCAAAAATCAGTCTTCTTCATCATCCAAACATGTTTCATCAAGGTAATTAAATTTTTTCTCTACTTCTCCAGTTCTCCTCTCCTCTTTTCGTTTCTCTGGATTTTTGGGTTTCTGGATTTATGGTTTCTCCTCCAGCAGATAAATACACAAATAAATACTGATATTATGGCTTGTCGCTGGCTAGTGTTGTATGCTTTATGACTTGTCTTTGTAGCTAAAAAAAGCTGCAGCCTGTAAGTGATATTTCATTTATTTAAGGACTATTAGTCTAAACAATTAAAATTTTATATGAATTTGGCTTCGTCTTCTTCTGAATTTGGTTGAATTTGGCTCTGTCTTCTTTTGAGTTCTGTTATGTTGAATTTTCTATTTGTTTGATTTTTTTCGTTTTCATCATCGACATCATCATCTTAAGAAAAAATTGACAATTTTTTTTTAATATATGCTGGAAACCCAATGAACGCTAACTGCTCGATGAAATGCCTGTAATATAGAATTCATTGTACTATTTTAATGCTTATATTATTCGGTAATGAACCTTCCTCCATGTGGTTACGCCAACTGCTCGATGAAATTCCTAGTTACTGTTGGATTCAGATGTGAATCTGTATCTATAGTTTTTGGTTCATGTATTTGTTTAATGATCTTCAATCCACATTGTTCTTCACTGCTTACAGAAGTATTGTATACCAAAAACGTATTCTCTTCACATCAACAGAATTTGGTATGCTGTTAATGGTTCATAAAATATGATTCTTTATTTCTTTTGGTTTGGCCATTTGGGGATAGTTTTGCCTAATTGAATGTGTTATTGTGGAAGGAATTTTCCAATTTGGTATGCTGTTAATGGCCTCTGATGCTACCTGTATGCATATCAAATTAACGAATATTACTGTTAATGGCCTCTGATGCTACATGATGCTACCTGTATGCTCCCACATGCTGTTCATTTTAGAACACTGAAACAAAATCATAAAATCAAATTGAACATAAGATATTCACTGACATCGTTTTAGTGTTTTACTATGTTATTATTGTGTATGCTGTTAAGCCTGTTATCCCATATTGTTGATACTATTGTCATAGTATTCAAAACTTTAATGTTCACTTTTCTATTTTCATTGTAGATGAGTGAGTTTGAAAGCTCACCCAACAGTAGTGGGTCGAAATCAGATTCATTTGATGTACAATTAACAGAAAGAATGAAACAAAAGAGAAAATTTCCTCTTTTGCAGGCCTGATAGTGGTGACTCATGAGAAAGATTTTGTGTTGCACTTTTGTTAACTGTTGGATGTTGGTGTGCTAGAAGTGGAAGGGCACTGTGATTGTGGATTGTGGATAGTATTGTGGATTGATCTTGTGGATGTGGTCATGTTGTGTGTACTGTGTAGTGAAAATTTTGGCTTCTATTTTACTTGCTCATTTATGATTCTGAATTCTGTTTGATGTGGCATTTTGACCTTCGGTATTGACTTCAATTGATGCATGAATTTAGCTGTTTGATATGGCATTTTGTTTCTGATTGATGCATCTGATATTGGTTATGTAGGAAATAGGCAGTGGCAGTGCGTAAATTGAAATGATTTTGTAATAAGAATGAATGAATGATGTAATTTATAAGATCACGCCTAAGGGTCGCTGCGTCTTATGACTCTGAAAAGTCAAACCATTATCAATAGTACGATTTAGGGATAAATTGGTATTGGTCAGTCTGGTAAAGCCTAGTCCTGCCAATACGGTTTAAGCCATTTGCTTAAAATTTTAAAACAATTGAGTGGGAGCAACTTCATAATATTAAAAGCCCATGTTATTATGAAACATTAATGAAAACATATTCCTAATTTTAACATTCTCTGTTAACAGGTGGGTTAAAATATTTCACAAACATTCAAATGGCAAACAGAGTATCAATTCATTCCATCCTTGATGAGCATAATCTCAAAGGGGACAACTACAATGACTGGTTTAGAAACCTTAAAATTGTCTTACGACAAGAAAAGATTTTCTATGTTCTTGAAAGACCATTTCCCCATGAACCCGCGGAAGATGCTGACCAAAATACATTTGATGCTTTGAAGAAACACGTCGATGATGATGAGCAAGCAGTTTGCATAATGCTTGGCTCTATGTCGGATGAAATTCAGAAAGCTCACGAAGATATGGATGCTCAAACCATCATCTTTCACTTGAATGAGTTGTATGCAACTTCCGTTCATACCGTGAGATTAAAAGTGTCATGTGCCTTATTCCAAACAAGGTATAAGGAAGGATCTGTTAGTGAACATGTGCTTAAGATGATTGGCCACATTGAAAAATTGGCCAACCTCGGGTTCATCATGGATCATGAGATAGGTCACGATCTAATTCTTCAGTCCTTACCAAAAGACTTCTCTAACTTTATTATGCAGTTTCATCTGTCTAATAAAGAAGCTACTTTAGCAGAATTGCACAATCTGATAAAGCAAGTAGAGAATGACTTGAAACCGGAGCTTCAAACCTCCATCATGCTTACGGGTACGGACCTGAAGCCACGATGACCAAAGAAAATTAAGGCCAAGGCCAAGGCTCCAGATCACCTAAAGCCCAATGGTAAGGTGGGGAAGAAAAAAGGAAAGGGGAAATGTTTCTTTTGTGGAAAGAAGGGTCATTGGAAGAAAGACTGCAGATCCTTAAAAGCCAAGGAAGCCCAAGAGGCCAAGAAGCCCAATGCTTCAGGTATGTTGTATATGATTGAACTATATTCTCAAAACTCTGAACCTTCTACTTGGGTGCTTGACATCGGTTGTGGGACTCACTTGTGTAACAATGTGCAGGGCCTGAGAAACAGTAGGAGACTCCGTCATGAGGAGGTTGACTTACGCATGGGTAATGGAGCAAAACTAGCTGCATTGTGCGTGGGGACTTATTCATTAGTTTTAGACTTAGAAGATTGTGTTTATGTACCTTCTCTAGTAAAGAACATTATTTCAATTTCTTTTTTATATAATAAAGGCTTTTCATGCCTAATAAGTTGTAATGAATGTTCTATTTATTTCAATGAAATAAAATATGGAGATGGTATTTTGAATAATGGTATCTATGTCTTACAAAGTAACAAAGAATGTTCAACCTCTAATATATACAATGTTAACTCGAATAATCTCAATGAATCACTTCTATGGCACAGTCGCTTAGGTCATATCAATGAAACAAGATTAACTAAGCTACATAAGGATGGGTATTTCAGACCCTTCAAATATGAAACTTATGGAACTTGTGAGTCTTGTTTACTTGGTAAAATGACTAAATTACCCTTCAAATGTAAAGGACATCGTGCAGTGGAGACATTAGAACTCATACACTCTGATGTATGCAGACCAATGTCAGTCACCGCCAGAGGTGGATTCTCCTACTTAATTACCTTTATCGATGATCACTCGCGATATGGGTATATGGACCTTATGCGGTACAAATCTAAAGCCTTTGAGAAATTCAAAGACTTCAAAGCTGAAGTAGAAAACCAGCTTAATAAAAGTATTAATTCACTAAGGTCTGACCGAGGTGGTGAATACTTAAGCACCGAATTTCAAGATTACTTGAGAGAAAATGACATTGTTTCCCAGTGGACTCCTCCGGGAACTCCACAGCATAATGGGGTCTCCAAAAGGAGAAATCAGACATGATTAGATATGGTCCGATCAATGATGCCAGACACGGATCTACCTCTTTCATTTTGGGGTCTTGCTTTAGAAACTGCAACACTACTACTAAACCAAGTTCCTTCTAAGACTGTTAGTTAAACACTATATGAGTTATGGTCTGGGAAACGTCCTAGTTTTAGTTATATAAGAGTTTGGGGATGTGACGCATATGTTAAGCTCACACAAACTAATAAATTGGATGATAGGGCAATTAAATGTAAGTTTGTAGGATATGCCTTGAACTCAAGAGCATATGTGTTCTACGTCCCAAATGAACAAAGAACATTTGTCTCACGAAATGCTAAATTTCTAGAGAATGAATTCCTTCTCAAGAAATATATAGTGGGAGTAGATTTGACCTCGATGAGGTACGAGAAGAAAAAAAACTAACATAGAACTAAACCCCAGGCCCCTCAAAAGGGTAGTGTAGGACACAGGACCTGGGCGACGCCGTTCCTAGGCTCGCGGCCTAGTTTGGGAAGTACTGAATAACATGGAGTCGCCACCCGGTGTGAACCGGGACAAAGATTTAAGGCTGCACTCACCCCTCTCAAGGGAAGACCTCAAACCGTTGGGTTCGGAATGGTCCCTTACTTATGTCACTTGTAATGAAAGGATTTATGTAATAATTTAATCAAGCTTAAGTAACACTTATTTCCAAGAGTATCATGCTTCTAAATTCTCATGTGTAAAATAAAACTTATGTACACATTTCACATATATCTCACATTAAAATTTGCATGCTTAACATATATCAAGATAGCAACTAACATACAACTTTACTTGCATATCACATTCAGGAAAACACAAGCACACATATTAACCATACAAGCACACATGTTAACCATACAAGCACACATATGGGCACTTTTCCAAGCGGTACGTGGAATTGTATCCCAAGTACAGACCGCACTACCGTCCATTCGGAATCGGCTACGGAATTTACGTCTGGGTTCCATCCGATATACCGCAAGAAATAATACTCAAATGTTGTCATGACATAAGCATATGAATGGTAATACATTAACATATTTGTATTTATACATGTGGAGATAGCTACTAGGAAAACTATGCATGAAATCTAATGAAGGGGACTCAGTTCAGTGTGTTCGCGTTCGTGTGTAGCGTTCGTAAACGCGTTCGAACGGAAATGAAACAGAATGCTCACGTTCGAGTAACGTTCGTAAGCGCGTTCGAACAGAAATAAAACAGAATGCTCACGTTCGTATGGCGTTTGTTAACGCGTTCGAACGGAAATGAGACCTGACACATGATAAAGCAAAAACACATGCGCGTTCGAGTTGCGTTCGTAAACGCGTTCGAACGGGAACAGACCTGATGCATGAAATGAGACGCAATACATAAACACAAAATAAAAGGGGCGCAGCGAAGTACTGCCGTAAAGGTGGCCTTTTGGGGCTCTTGATCTCTCAAAGAGAGGACCTTTAGACCAACATACTAAGCCCATGCGCGTCACATCACACATACAAGAATAGAACCAATCATATCAACCAAGTATGCCCGATTGAACACATCTTACATCCAATCTGAACACACATCAACCGGCGCGGCAAAGCATCGTGGTAACGGGTTTTAACCCCTCCCCATAAGGGATCTTTCATTCCACTTACTAAGCCCATGCGCTTGATTGAACCATACATAAAAGATAAACTTAATAACATCAAACTAAGTATGCCCGATTGAACGTATCTTGCATCCAACCGAACACACATCAACCGGCGCGGCGAAGTAGTGTCACAAAGGTGGCCTTTTCGGCTCTTTACCTCCCAAATGGAGGACCTTTGGACTAACTCACTAAGCCCATGCGCCTGATTGAATCATGCATAAATAAACAACATATTGAATTCAAGTAAAGAAAACTAAATAAGCAAAAGCAACACAACGAAAGAAAGATGGTGCCGTTTACCCAAGCGGTACGTGGAGTTGTGGCCCGAGTACAGATCATATTACCGTCCATTCGGAATCGGCTATGAAATTTATGTCCGGGTTTCCATCCGATATACCGCGAGAGTTGACACATTTCTCATTCATCCAATACCCACAACATATTACATCTCATAATTCATGCATGTTTATCTACTCAAAGACCACAACATGCATTCCAACATGACAATCATACAAGTAATACTTAATACATAATGCGGAAAAAAAGAAAACAAGTGTGAAAGATACCCTCAGGTCTAACCTTTTAAGCCGTCTCTCGGACTCGCGTTCCACGAAGATCGGAAGGGGTACGGCTCCGCAACTTTTCTGGTTCACTGGTTCAGCGTCCTAGCTCACTGCTTTGCTATTTTACTTGCGGTTCGAACTCCGTTCTGCTCCTATTCGGCTTCTGTCTTGCTGCTCACTGCACGGGCCACCTGTTTTAACGTTTTCAATAAACTATTCCAAGTTTGTGTGGGTTCTTAGTGCAATTATATGTGATTATTTTTAAGATTATCTATGTAGTCTTTATGTTACTGTTTTTTGGGATTTTGGGGACTGTTTTGGGAGGATTTTTACTGCTGCTTGGGCGTGTAATACGGTGTGGTTTTTTGTGGTAATTTTCGGTGGTGGAGGGCTGCTGTATAGGTGGCTGTTTCGGTGATGTGTGGGGGGTTTACGGAGGTGGTTTTCGGCTATGGAGGAGATGGTTGGGGGCTCTTTTGTTCTCTTTTTTTCGTGTATGTGTCAAGTGTGTTTTTCTTTTGTTTAGTCTTGGGTGTGTAGAGAGAGTCTAGAGAGATTTCGAGAGAGTTTGGGTGTGAATTATATGTGTCAAGGAGAGGATGGCTTTGGTTAGGGGTTGTTTATATAGAGAAGGGTTAGGGTTGACAAGGGAAGGGATTTTGTGCATTTAATTAGGATATGATTTAGTTTTAAACAAGGAAATCAAAGGATTGAGGGGGGGACAAAATATTTTAATTTAGGAAGTTGCAATATTTAATTTGTGTTGGTTTAGGAATACAAATATTTTATATTGGTAATTATCTTATTAGATTAGGAAGTCAAATATATGATTGGCTTTAATTGGTTAAGATTGATTTAATTAGGCATATCTTCTTTTTAGTTTTGGTAAATGTTTTATTTAATTGGTAAATGGTTTAAATATTTTATTTAATGTTTAATATTTAAATTAATATTTATTTATTTAATTTGGGATGTGTTTTATGGGGTTTGGGGAGCTAAATGGGCTGGGTGTGAGGCTAGCAGCAAAACCAGAATTACCGACACCGTTCGAACGCTCCCTCGAACGCGACACGAACGCCCGCAATCTGTTTTCCGTTCGAACGAAGTAACGAACGCAGCACCAACGAAGACAGTGAGCTTGTTTATTCTGAATTTCCCCTTCCGATATCCGTTTCCCGCGGCTTTCGTGACTCAAAAGGTAGTGCCTCCAAATGAGGCTCATCATCGGGTTTCACATGCGAAAATGCAATGCCTACAGGTAGCGACTGAACAACCACAAGGTTATGAACTTAGAAGGTCTGATAGAGAAAGATATGAGCCTGGAAGATATGGTTTCCATATTGATGAGGAACATGATCAGGTCATTGATAATGATGATCCCACCAGTTAGGATGAAGCAATGCGTGACATTGATTCAGTCAAGTGGCTTGAGGCCATGAAATCTGAAATAGACTCTATGTATCAGAATCAAGTCTGGGACTTGGTGGATGCATTTGAAGGGATAAAACTCATAGGCTGCAAGTGGATTTACAAGAGTAAAACTGATGCAGAAGGCAAAATCCAAACCTATAAGGCTAGGTTGGTGGTGAAAGGTTATAGACAAATCCAAGGAATTGACTATGACGAAATCTTCTCGCCTGTTGCAATGATAAACTCCATTCGAATTTTACTGGCACTAGCTGTACACTTTGATTATGAGATTTGGCAGATGGATGTCAAAACAACTTTCCTTAATGGGAACCTCGTATAGGAAGTCTATATGACACAACCTGAGGGGTTTGCATCTAAGGATGATCATAATAAAGTATGCAAGCTTAAACGATCCATTTATAGACTCAAGCAAGCCTCCAGAAGTTGGAATATATGATTTGATGAGACAATCAAAGAATTTGACTTCATCAAAAATGTAGACGAGCCTTGTGTTTACAGGAAAAGTAGTGGGAGTGGTGTTGTATTTCTTGTATTATATGTCGATGACATATTAATCATTGGGAATGATATTCCCATGATGCAAGCCACCAAACAATGGTTATCTCATAATTTCTCCATGAAAGATTTGGGAGAAGCAGCCTACATCCTCAGCATTAAGATCTACCGTAATAGATCTAAGAGGTTGTTAGGACTTTCTCAATCTACATACATAGATAAATTTTTGAAAAGATTCAAAATGAAAGATTCCAAAAGAGGTAATTTACCTACTTGTCATGGAATCAAATTATCTAAGGAGCAATGTCCACATGCTCCTTCAGATAGAGAGCGTATGAGTATGATCCCTTATGCTTCAGCAATAGGATCGATTATGTACGCCATGCTATGTACAAGACCTGATGTCTCTTATGCTCTTAGCATAATGAGCAGGTATCAGGCAAATCATGGTGAGCAACACTGGGCAGCTGTCAAAACAATCCTCAAGTATCTGAGAAGAACTAAGGATGTGTTCTTGACATACGAAGACTGTTCTGAGATGAAAGTCATTGGTTACTGTGATGCGAGCTTTTAGACCGATAAGGATGACAACAGATTGCAAACATGATATCTGTTTACTTTGAATTGCGGTGTTGTCAGTTGGAAAAGCTCAAAGCAGTCAACTACAGCGGACTCCACCACTGAAGCCGAGTATATTGCAGCATCTGAGGTAGCTAAAGAAGCAGTCTGGATAAAGAAGTTCATCACGGAGCTGGAAGTGCTTCCCGCGATAAAGAATGGTGTCACGATGTACTGTGACAACACGGGCGTTATTGCTCAATCAAAGGAACCAAGGTCCCACCAGAAATACAAGCATGTACTCAGGCGATTTCATCTTATCAGGGAGATTGTTGAGAGAAAAGAAGTTATTATAGAGAAAATACCCACAGAAGATCATCTTGCAGATTCTCTGACTAAAAGGCTGACTCAACAAAAGCATGATAGGCACACCCGAGAGTATGGTGTCCAGATTCATACTAGTTAGCTATAGTGCAAGTGGGAGATTGTTAGGGATATGCCCTATACCCAACTTGTGGATGGGCTATATGTACATGTATTTGTAATATTTTCATTAATTAATAAAATGACAATCTTTATTATACATGTCTTACATAAATTATATGAATCATCAAACACTGTAATAAAGCCCTTGGAGTAATAAGATGATGGCATCCACGCCTTATGAGAATCATTACTCTTAAACGTTCCTAGTCATAGTTTTGTGAATAATCTGGGCATTCACAAAGCAGAGAGACTAGCATGATGATATGATCCGCCCTTAAGTGGGGTAGCCGATCTCATAGGCTACTAGCAGAGATCCGTCCGCTTGGTGTATCACATGGATGCATGAGTTGCTCGTGTCCATCGAACTGACCGCCGAAAGTTTTCACATGGAGTGTTTATCCCATATGTCTGTGAGAACTTTCATGTATCGATTGTATGACTAGTCCTTACACTTGAGGTCTTTACAATCTTATGTGTGGATCAAATAACTTTGACATTCTCCTTCCCCGGTTCAAAAAATCCGGTCATAAGGGTATGATTGGGTCATTTGTTGAAACACATGAAGTTTGTAAAGAAAAAATAGAGAATCGTCACTCTATCAGATAATATTTTCTTATAAGAGTAGTATTCCAGTTCGCGGGTTGATATGTGTGATCAGTGCTTGAGACTGTGGCCGTAGTAGAAGAATCATGTGAGATTCTTGGGTTAGCATGATTCATGACACTATCAACATCATACCTTTGACCATATGGGTAGACACTTTCCGTACCCTAGGTCAATAGGTGGGGATACAATGAGGCGAGGGACCGTATCATATGTAAATCGCATACAAAATGGGTATATATCTTTCATTCTCATTTGGGGGCATTGACATGTTGCTAGATGTCAACCTTGGTCATTGAAATCGAACGACCATCTGATCGGAGGATAATTTATGTTCGATTAAATTATCACGATTCATTTCATGTCCAACTTGAGGGGAACCCAAAAGGTCACATACAACAAAGTCGAAATCAATGGCTAACAGTGCACAATATAAATTTAACAGCATATATGATTGCTGTAGGAATTATTTATAAATGGTTCAATGTGTTTAATTATTGAACATATCATTTATGAGGTTCCATAGTGGCTTAGGGATTGGTGAATGACGATAGAGGAACTTTGTGAATTGGAATAAATAAATAAATAAATAATATGAATGGTAACGTGAATAGTAACATTAGTAGTAATTTTTTTTTATTTGTTATTTGTTTTGAATTCCAATTCGGCCCAAACTCTTATTAGGGTTTTATAATCTCATTAAACCACTAAATTAATATCCAATGACTAAGATTAAATTAGCTTTTATCCCACATCGGATTCTTAATTAATTTTGTTGTTTTTGGAGCACCTATATAAACCCAAAGAATTCTTTACAAATTTTTGCACCAAACCTTTCATATATTGGGTTTATATAAGTGAGAAACTCTAAAGTTTAAGAGTAAGCCACTGATTTTGAGGATCCTTAAGTCTAATTGACTAGAGGAACCTCGAGTTAAAAGTTTTGAGGTATTTGCCTAGGCTAGCACCAAGGGCAAAATACTCGTGCACTCAAGGCGTAGTCTTGCCGTTGAGTTTTGGCTTTGGTGTGTGCACCTTTGGAGGCCACACACTTGGGTGGCTCTTTGGAAAGTGGAAGAGCTTGCTGAGTTCGAGACAGCGATACATAACGCCACAAGACCACTAGTTTCAGGGACATGTAGTGGCATGCTTTGGGGGACGACGATACATAATGCCCCAATGTCATGGATTTGCACTTCTGGTTCTAGTTAGGCGTATGGAGGGACGGCGATACGTAACGCCCCCATACGTCAGGTTTTTAGAGACATAGATTAATTTTCAGATGCAGTTTTCAGATACGGATTTCAGAGATAGTTCCAGAGAAAAGTTTTCTAGAAATAAAGTTTTCAGAAAAAGCAGTTTATAAGAGATTTCCAGAAAAGCAGATTTCAGAAAATTTTTCCAGAAAGAAAGAAGTTGTTTTCAGTTAATAAAAGAGATTTCATAAAAGATAAATTTGAGATAAGTTGGATTTTAGAACCAAGTATTTTCAAAATCATTTTAGTACTTATTTATAAAACTGTCTACTCACTTAGATCGCTCAAACGGTCTTACCCCCACTCCCAGCTTCTTTATTTTGCAGGATTACTCGGAGGATAAGTTCATGAGGATGGATATTGATGGCAGTCACTAGGGTATGAAGTCCACCGGGTCAAGTCAGAGAGATAGCCCAGTTAGAGTCAGAGTAAATTCATGTATCAGTCATTAGTATTATGTTGGTCGTTGTATAAAGTTAAAACGTATATCAATAAAGTTATAAAGCATGTGTTATTGAGTATACAGTTATTAATATTGAGTTTGCATTTCATGTTGTCAAGTTTGGGCAACGGTCTCATACATAAGATTTTGATTGAGAAAGAGTATCAGTGTTGTTCACAGTTAGAAAGTCAGTGGCTCAGGGGGATATTACGGCCTATTCTCTGCCAGTAGCATCTCCCGGATCGGGGATGTTACAGTTATAGACAAAAAGAAGATTTTGATTACTTTGATACATATTCACTAGTGACCCGTATCACTTTAATAAGAATGCTTATAGCCATAACAACTATATTTGGTATTAAAGTACATCAAATAGATGTAAATGCGACATTCTTAAATGGTGAATTGATGAAGAGATTTACATGGAACAACCAGAAGGTTTTAATATTCCTGGACAATAACATAAGATGTGCAAACTTGTAAAATCCTTATACGGATTAAAACAAGCACATAAACAATGACATGCAAAATTTGACAAAAAAATGTTGTCAAGTGTGTTCAAAATCAATGAGTGTGATAAGTGTGTATATAAGAAATCAACTCAAAATGGGTATGTCATTGTGTGTCTCTACATAGACGATATGCTGATAATTGATAGTAATCATGAGATGATTTTGTCTACTAATAAAATATTGACCAGCAAATTTGATATGAAAGATTTAGGAGTAGCTCATGTGATCTTAGGAATTAAGATTTCCAGAACATCAGAGGGGTACATATTATCTCAAGCTCATTATGTTGAGAATATACTTGACAAATATAATAAAAGAGATTTAAAAGTGGCTAGAACTCATGTGGACCTAACTCTTCATTTATCAAAGAATACTGGCTCAAGCGTATTTCAATTAGAGTATTCAAGAATCATCGAAAGTATGATATATCTCAAAAATTGCACACGACCAGATATCGCTCAAGCTATAAACAGGCTTAGCAGATATACAAGTAACCCATGACATAACCACTGGAAAGCCATAGTAAGAGTTTTGAGGTATCTGAGAGAAACTTCAAAATATGATCCGCATTATACGAGATATCCTGTTGTTCTAGAGGGATATAACGATGATAACTGGATATCTAATACAGTGGATTCCAAATCCACGAATGGATTTGTTTTCACACTTGGTGGTGCAACCGTGTCATGGAAATCCTCGAGGCAAACGTGTATTGCTTGGGCTATTATGGAATCTGAGTTCATAGCATTAGACAAAGCAGCAGAAGAAGCAGAATGACTTCGAAATTTCCTAGAGGATATTCCAAATTAGTCAAAACCAGTGTCAGTTATAAACATACATAGTCAATGGGCTATTGGGAGAGCCCAAAATATAATGTATAATGGTAAGTCTCGACACATACGCCGAGTACAAAATACCATAAGACAATTGCTCTCAAATGACATAATTTCAATAGATTATGTCAAGTCAAGGGAAAACTTAGCGGATCCACTTACTAAAGGTTTACCTAGAGAGCAAGTTGAGAAATCATCGAGGGGAATGAGATTGAAGCTTATAAATTAAGGATTGTCACTGGGGAAACCCAACATAGCTAACTGGAGATCCCAAGATCTAGGTTCAAAATGGACAATTGAAACTTTGTGTAATTCAAAACAAGCACTGCAGAGTTCCCATTCCTATAATAAAGTAGATCAATGTCTGTCAATGTTAAGATAAGCTAAGGGTTTTAATGATCGCTATATTAAGAGAAGAGTCCTATTGAGGATAAAGACAGATTATCCTTCATAATAGATCATCTATTTCAAGTAAGAAGTGAGGTCGCTTCCATGGGAATTTTGAAGGCTGGATTCCCTAAAATACTTGATGAATCCATGACCGATATTCATGGCCAAATTGAACACAACCGCAGAATGGGAAATGGTCGAAGTGAAGTTGTGTGATGACTATTGTCTTTGTTTACACCAACGACGGAACAGTTCAAGACTATAGGTCACTGATTTTCCAAGTAAATCCGATTGTCATACATTAGGAAAGGTTTAAGGCGAAAGCCACCTATTCCGATGTAGTTTTATTTCACGAAAACTCTCTTTAATGTCTGCATTAATATTAAGAGAATTGTAGGGGATTGTAGGAAATTCTTTATATATATATATATGAGAGACATGTCCCTAAGAAATGCCTTATGGGAAAGACACAAAGATGAAAGAGACATATCCTCTTAAGTGAAGGTATGCATCTTTAGGCTTTAAAAGACATTAGAAATTGGTATAACCCTTAGGAGGGTTACATCGTAAACCAAAAGGTGCCCACAAAGGCCTATGCCTATAAAAATGGACATTTAATTCATTTTCTAGGATCCAAAAATTTGATAAATCATTCATTGTTAAAAGAGTAAAGTGTGGAGAGAGTTTCCACCATTTTCAAATTCAAGTTTTTGGACAAAGGAGTGCCCCTTCCACAAGAAGCAACCAAGTAATCCTGGGAGAAAGAAGTGCCCCTACTCAATCTTCTTCAACTATTTCGGGTTTTTCTAAGTCTCTTTATTTATGTTCTTTTTTTTACATGTTCCGCTTAATTTCAGAATGAGAGGTTTGACGGTGAGGTTTCCAACGATTTAAAAAAAAATGTTATGTTGTTGGTATGTTAGTGAAAAACTAATTGAATGATGCATGTTAAAACTAATTAAAAACACATTATATACAACAAGGCATGTGTAATAAGAAGGGGAGTTAATTTTTTGGCTTTGTTAACTGAGAAAAGAGAAGTAAAGTTATTGTGAAGGTATCTTTTTCCGATTTTAGTGTTGTTGACTATAATAGAAAAAAAAAAAAATCTAATAATAACTAATTAGGTATATAGCATTTAAATTTTGTATAGTTTAGCTAATTTCCCGAATCTTTTTCATATGTTGGGTAAGAAAAGGAAATGCAATCAATCTGTGTGACATTGGCATGCATGTGTAGGTAGGTGAGAACTTTCTCACATTCGTTGAGGCTGGAGACACTGCAACCACAGGTAGAAAAGACCCAGAAATAAACACGTACCCACACATTATTGTTAGAGACGTGTGCGGCTGCAACTAATGTCACATTTGGTCACGATTTGGGGCCTGGACGACATAGACATTTTCTGGCCTAATGCTACAGATATCAATACAATACATGAACATTGTTGCTGTTGCTGTTGCTGTTTCTGTTTCTGTTGTTCTGACTGATAGATCTACGTAAGAAATTTTGATGGTAGTTGATCTTCCAAAATAGAATTGACTGGCAATGAATCCAATTAAGAGATAAAAAGAGAAGCTACCAGTTGGTAAAATCTCTTAGAATTCCCATTGATTTACAAACCTGTAAACACACATGAGATAATCTCAGCAAATCACTGATCATTCTAGAACTTGAAAGATTATTGTTATAGTAGGCTTCCTTGGCTTGGATAATATACGGATTGGCGATAAAGTGGGTAAGGATTGTGGAACGAACAGATAGTTTATGTCATTTTCGCCTTTGGTATATATGTATGAATATGACGCTTCGCTATTGGTATAAGTATAAGACGTACGTGGATGTTTACAAGACTATATTCGCGATGCTGTGTGTGGTTTTAGTGAGTTTTTAGTTTTGCACTCATTTTCCAAGCTGATGATGGTGATATCTAATCTTCAAACAAAGACAGTGCCACTTTGGTGTATCGTAGCCTCATAAATCTGGCATTGTACATACTTTCGTGCATGGTGTAATTTTCTTAGATGAATTGGATAAATTAAAGATGATAATGGACGGCATCTGTAGAAACCAACAATTGTAAAACGGAAGGTCATGATGAAAACAATAAATGTTTGGGAATTGGAACATCTATTTATGGTGAATGTGAACGTTATCTTCCTCTCCACCGTCCTTTCATTACCGCAACAAAACAAAATACCAACTGAAAGAAGAAAGTTTTAAAAGTAATTCCTTCATACTGGTCTGACACTAATAAACAAACAAAGGTTGGTCATGGTAAGCTGATGGTCCTCTGTCTCAGTTAACTTGTGAAAGACCAATGGATTGCCCAAGTGTGTTTGAATTGAAGTTTGATCTCATTTTTTACCTACTTCCTTTCCCAACTTTTTTTTTGTTTATGATTTCTGTGCTTGTTCTTTTTTTTCTTTCTTTTTTTTAAAAAAATTAAAATTATGCGGTTTGTGTTTCATAGTACGAACAAGTTCTACCTAAAATTGATACGGGATGAAAAAGCTTCCTAATTCATGGAAAATTTTGCTTAGCTCAGTAGGTTGGATTTTCAATTATTTATCATCTTGTGAGTTATCAAACAAAACAGAGCTGGTTTTTTATGAACAGAACTTTACTTATTTTCGAAAGGAACTGCTTTTAGCTTTGAATTTTACTTGTTGACGGCTTATGTGTTATGTGGAATCTCAAGTTACTCTATTTGCACAATGCATCATTCTGCTTCCTCTTAATATGAAGGTTTCCGATACATCTGCAAGTAAAGACCAGAGAAGATCAATTGAGGTGTTTCAACCAAAAGCAAGTCAAGATATTGGACAATCCAGTGGTAGTGGTACAAATGCCCATACACAAGCATCAAAAGCTTTCACCTCTAATGCAAACGAGTGGATGGCATTTGGTAGCTATCCTAAGATCAATGTCCCCGATGAATCTAATGGGACGTCTGTCATTGAAAGGAAAGGAAGTTCAAACGGAGCCAGCATAGCTGAACGGACAGCTGAATGGGGACTAGTGGTGAAGCCAGATGTTTTAGGAGAAGGAAAATCCAAAGCTGTTAGTCTGAGGCCATCTGGAGATGGGGATAAAATCAAAAACTCATCAGAGAGATTCACGGAAGAATCAGAATCAGGGTCATTCCCAATGGTATCGCAGGAGTTGAAGGCTGCATTGGCCACATTGCAGCAAACATTTGTTGTGGCTGATGCCACTAAACCAGATTGCCCTATAATGTATGCCAGCAGTGGTTTTTTTAACATGACTGGTTACTCTTCCAAGGAGGTCATTGGAAGGAACTGGTAAGCTCAGCATGTCCTTTCTTAACATATACTTTTTACCCAAATAAATTAATGGGGGCAGTTTTGTGTTTTCATCCAACTACTAAGTAATTATTAAGTATTTTTATTTATTACAAATAAAATTAAATATTCAATGCCGCCAAACTTAATTGGGGTTCGCTGGAAACCCCCACAAGGCCCAACAGAAAATGATGGGTGCTTGCTTGGTTTTCAGCCGGTTTCTTCAAGGGCCGGAAACGGACACGAATGAGGTGGAGAAGATACGAGATGCGGTGAGGAATGGGAGAAGCTACTGCGGTAGGCTCTTGAACTACAAAAAGGATGGTACTCCTTTCTGGAATCTTCTCACTGTCACCCCCATCAAGGATGATAATGGTAAAACCATCAAATTTATTGGGTTAGTCTTTCTTTTCTTATCCTATTAGGATTACATTACAAATCTGTTTTTGTTCTCCAAAAGTAGTTATATATCGCTATTTAAAACCAAAGAATGGCATTTCAAGTTTATCTTGTTCCAAAGCTCCTTAGGAACATTTTCAGGATTGCCCTAATTCATATTATGACCACTAGAAGCCAGAAAATCTGCTGGAGCATTACATTATCTAACAATGTGAACTAGTGTGATTTAGCTGAGAAATAGTATCAACAAAATCATCCCAATGGTCTTCTAGGTACCAAATCCTGCAGCTTTCCCTCTTAAACCACTCAACCATAACTTGAGAGTCCGTTTCCACCTCTACAAAATCAAAACCAAACTGCTTATATACCTTGACACCCTCCAATAGAGCCAACAACTCAGCATAATTATTGGAACCAATTCCAACAGACTTGGAAAAAGCCTGAATCAAATAACCCCTGTCATCCCGAATTACACCACCAATGCCAGCATTACATGACTATACTCTTTCTAGAAATTTTCAAATGATGTCATTTTCTATTTGATATTGGCAGAATGCAGGTTGAGGTCAGCAAATACACAGAAGGTGTAAATGATAAGGCACTGCGGCCAAATGGACTGCCTAAATCATTGATCCGCTACGATGGTCAGCCTATTTAATCCTATTTTCGTTTTGAAATTGAACATAAATTCATTTCTAATTATTGAACTTTCAAGTATCAGCTCGTCAGAAGGAGGCGTCTTTGGATTCTATCACAGAGGTTGTTCAAACTGTGAAACGACCGCAATCTCCTATTCCTACTCTAAGTCATGATACGAGCAATAAACTTGAAGAGAATGCGATATTCAATCTTGATTATTCTCTGCCTGTATCTGCTGAAAATAAGAATAAAAGCACTGCTGGCGGACAAACGCTACAGGTAAATTATGGATGCGATATGTCTACTCTAGATGCTGGAAAAAGTTCAAGAAAATCAGGACGCAATTCTTTAATGGGGTGAGTCCATCTAATTCAAATTTTCATTGCATTACTCTAGCAAAGGCGATACTAATGATAAAAACTGGAGGGCTTCTTGTCGTATTTCTGAACTTTCCTAATCGTACATATGCATTTCAGTTGTAATGTGTAACACACTCTACTAATTAAGATTAATTTAATTTTGATTTTATACTATGAAATCTAAGGCTTAGATTTCCATTCCACGAATTGTCATTCAAAATTTAGTTCATGAACATTAGCTGGCAATGTGACGCTGCTATAATATCAGATTACATCTAACTAGTGTAACATTTTCCTGCAGGCTTAAAGTGATGTCTCCAGGCCTTGCAGGAAAGCATGATCCTCAACCAAGTATCGCACCTGAGGTTTTGTTGACTAAAGACTTAGAACGGACAGTTAATTGGGACCATGCAGAAAGGGAGAGAGATATTCGCCAAGGAATTGATCTAGCAACCACATTGGAACGGATTGAGAAGAATTTTGTTATTACAGATCCAAGAATTCCTGATAACCCCATTGTAAGATTTAAATCTTTTGAAATAATTTGTTTCCTTAAATACATAACTCATCAAAAGGAAGTATTTTAGTACACAACGTTCCTATATGCTGCTTAAAAAAATATCTACACTCAGATGTGATTTTAATTGGTTTCTTCTGTATAATAAATATTTGAATTACAATTTTCTATTGTCTGTTCTGCAGTTTTGTCCACTATAATAACATTAGCAAGAATATATACGTACTTCATTGCTGATTGTTCGCTTTCTTACCCTTTGTTCAATCATATATAGCACTAGAACTTTCTGTAGAAAAATTATTAATTCTCACTTGTATCCTTAACCAAAAAATTGTTTCCATCTGTATGAAATCTGGAGTTCTATATGACTTTATCTGATTTGTAATATGTATTAATATGCACTCTAGCACTGCCACTGGACTTGAAATTAGTATCCTAGTTTCTCCTCTGCAAACTCATCCATTTCTAACCTGTGGTTTGGACATGGTACAGAATTTACCTGAAACTGACATTTATTTTACTTCGTGTGCAGATATTTGCCTCTGATAGCTTTCTTGAACTGACAGAATACACACGCGAAGAAATTTTGGGAAGAAACTGTAGGTATGAACCCTTTTTAGAATATTGTAGTCATCTTGTATCTATTTTCACTAGTTAGTGCCATCTACCTCTCACTTGGAAGTTTATCTTCCTATTCCTCATTTGTTTCGCTCCTGTTAGATGATGTTGCTTTTTATCCCACTGGTACATATAGATGCAGAAATTTTCTTTTAAGATGGTGCTTTGTTCTATGTAAACCATATATGGACATAAAACTGTTTCCTGATCAGTTAATCCTCTATAAAAGTTTCAGTAGATTCTTTTTCCCACTTTTGTTGAGGACATACATATGTTAGAGATGTATATCATATATTTAAGCATTATGGAAGAAAAACTAGAGTGTTGATACTTTTTTATGTTGTATGTTGGCAATTGAAATTTAAGGGCTCATAGTTTCATTTTCATTTGTTTTCCTTTTCTTGATTGGCAAATGAATTACATTGATTGATATCTTAGGCATACAAGACTTTGTAGATATTATTGCTGCTATGATATTGTACTGTGGTAAATGCAATGTCATGGTTTTAATAAGAATTAGCATAGCAATTTGTTTATTCTTTCTTTCACATATGTTTCTTTCATACTATCATTGATTTTATCCTCAAATTCTATGGTATGTTCCATTTGTTAAAATAAAAGAATATCCATCAGCAAGTCTAGTACAATTTATCAATTTCTTCATCACTTTTCAGGTTTCTTCAAGGACCTGAAACAGATCAAGCAACTGTCTCAAAGATAAGAGAAGCTGTTAGAGAACAAAGGGAAATTACTGTTCAGTTGATCAACTACACTAAAAGTGGTTTGTAAATGCTTTTGTTTTTCCTATGGTGCAATCATGCTATGAGCTAGGACAGAAGTTTAGTTGAAAGTTTCGTATGATATATTACTTCCTTTTGGAGGATAAATTACAAAACAAAAACATCTCTGTACACCTTTGTATTATTCAGAATCATTATGATCGATGACTTGCAGGAAAAAAATTCTGGAATTTATTCCACTTGCAACCCATGCGTGATCACAAGGTTGCTACAGGATTCTTATTCTAGATGACTATGCCCGTTTCCTGTTAATTGGGTTAAACATATTGATCTTACTTTCTGAGTTCCTTGTTAACTTTTCAGGGTGAGCTTCAATACTTCATTGGTGTCCAGCTTGATGGAAGCGACCATGTGGATCCCCTGAGGAACTGCTTGTCAGAGAAAATAGAGCAACAAAGTGAAAAGATAGTATGTCATTTTTTTTCTTTCCTATATATCAGGTACTTCTTTTGGATAGTTGCATGTTCCATAATTTAATTATCCTACGTATACAAGTTATTATGGTATATCTATCTAGTCATGAAAAGTATATTTTGTGCACTTGGTAATTAGGTTTTTCTTTTAAATTAATAATAACTAATAATTTTAAGGGAAATTATCTTCGGTCCTTCCTAAATTAGGCGAAAGTCCGAAAATATTACATCAATTCGGACATTTATCCATCCAGAGTTACAAAAGTATATTAATTTCCAATTTTATGGTGGAAAATTGACAATTTTCTGCACGTTTCCGAGTGGAATATGATGCGCTTTTGTAATTTCGAGTGTAAAAATACATTTTGTTTAAACATCAGGTGGAAAAATAATAAAGTCAAAAATGTTGTAACACTTTTGAACTTTCCCCTAATTCAGGGTGGACTACGGATAATTTCCCTAATTTTAAATAGCTTAAATAGTGCGCCAATTTGAGCCCTTATTACTAATCAGAGAATAATGACTGGAGACACAATGGGAGAAGCCCTACGTGTATAATATTTGATCATAAATATTTGATAGTTGAAAACTAGTAAAGGTCTTTGTTAGAGTTTCGATTAAAATAGACTTACTTTAACAATGGAAGTTAACTTTTGTAAATTTTTAGTTGTATGTAATTAATATCACGAGTTCCATAAGTTTTGATGATTCAATATATGTTATTGTCAGGTCAAAGCTACTGCAGAAAATGTCAATGAAGCTGTTCGAGAACTTCCTGACGCCAACTTGGTAAGGTACTCTTTTTGATATGTATTAGGACTAGTTAATTGCACATGCTTTTATCATTCGAAAAAGAAATATCTTCTCTTGATGTTTTTGATGTCCCGTGTTAAGTAAATTGTCAATTCAACTTGTAACCTCTGCGATAATTTTTTTTTACAGTGATCAGCATATTCAAATATCCTTCTATTTCAGATTTTCGCAAACTCCTCCTTGTTTTAAAAATAACCTGGATTTACATCCTGCTCAAAATCCATATGTTCTGTATAAAATATTCTTCCTTATTCTATTATCTTTACTGAATACAAGGTGAGCCCATATATACAAGTTGGATTCCTAACTTGCTCTTCATGTTTTCGTAACTGGCCTTTGGAAGTGCCTTTGTCAGAATATCTGCTGTTTGACGACTTGAATGAGTATACATGAGGTTGACTGTTCCCCCTTCAATTTTTTCCTTTATGAAGTGACTGTCTATCTCCACGTGCTTGGTTTTGTCTTGTTGAACTGGATTCTTCGTAATATTTATGGCAGCCTTGTTGTCGCACAAAACTGTCATAGTGGAGTTTAATGTAATTCCAATTTCCTTGACTATTCTTTGGAGCCATATTCCTTCACATATCCCATGAGCCATTGCCTTGAATTCTGCCTCTGCACTACTTCTCGCCACTACGGACTGCTTCTTGCTTCTCCAAGTCACCAAGTTTCCCCACACATAGGAACAATGCCCACTACCTAGTAGTTGACCTCCGATCTGTCAAGGATCCTGCCCAATCAGCATCAATGAATACCTCAACTTCCCTACTTGAGGTTTTCTTGAAGTAGAGTCCTCTACCTGGGCTTTTCTTGAGGTACTGTAAAATTATGTGTTCCGCTTTCATGTGTCTCTCAGTGGGCACAGAGAAACAAATATTTTGAGTTAAGTAGATAAACTTTCCTACTAATTTCTGGTAACTGTCTCTGTCAATTGGAGGACTTTCATCATCTTGATCAATCTTACCAATAGGATCCATAGGCGAGTCCACTGGCTTACAACATAACATCTCAGTCTCAGTAAGCAGATCAAGGACATACTTTCTTTGCGTGGACACAATTCCTTCTTTAGTTCGGCCAACTTCCATGCAAAGAAAGTATCTTAGCTGTCCAAGATCTTTGATTTCAAATTCTCTTGCTAGTAGCTTCTTGAGATTCACTATCCTTTCTCCATCATCTCCGGTAATTATAATATCATCAACATAGACAATGAATAGTCATTTAACCTTCCTTAGAGTGCCTCACAAACAGCATGTGATCTGTTTGACATTGGATGAGTCCATGCTTTTTCACAACTCTGGTCAATCGATCAAACCGGGCCCTAGGTGATTGCTTCAAACCGTATAGAGACTTTCTTAGCTTGCACACTTTTCCTGAGTTTTTTGGAGTTTCCATACTAGGTGGAATCTTCATGTAGACTTCCTATTCTAGTTCTCCGTTGAGAAATGCATTTTTGACATCAAATTGGTGTAGATTCCAATCCAAATTTACTGCAACTGATAGTAACAGCCTGATGGAGTTGAGCTTTGCTACTGGTGCAAATGTTTCTTTATAATCAATTCCATAGGATTGAGTAAACCCTTTAGCTACTAATCGAGCCTTGAACCTGTTTATACTTCCATCCGGATTATGCTTCACAGTGAATATTCACTTGCATCCAACTGGCCTCTTACCCTCTGGAAGTTTTGAGATGTCCTATTTTTCTCCAAGGCTTGTATTTCTTCTTGAACAACAGTCTTCCATTCAGGTTGTTGGTGTGCTTCTTGAATGTTGGATGGGATGCAATCATCTTCAAGGGAAGTGATGAACGCTTGGAAATTTTGTGTAAGCTTTCCATAAGACACGTGTTTACTGATTGGATGCTTAGTGCAAGATCTTACACCTTTCCTTAAAGCAATGAGTAAATCAAGATCATCAGGGTCATTACTGGAATCTAAATCATAAATTGTGTTACCTGGTTGTGAGTTTGGGTAGCTTGGATCCTGGTCCAATTCTTGGTTCTATTCAGGTGGAGTGTTGTCCTCTTGCTCATTTTGAGGAGGGTTCTCGGGTTTTTTCTTTAATTTTTTTCCGGAACAAACCAATACCTCTTTACTGCCTTGTGTAGTTGTCTCAGGAGTGATAGAAAGGACATCCGGGGGAAGTGTTTTCAGGAACAGGAAGAGTACTAACTGTTTGTGAGGGCAGTGATGAACTCAAAGGAGAAGTAGTGCTGATTTCAGTTTCCCAAAATTGGAATTCATCCATAGACCAATTCTCCTTCTGAATTGCAGTTTTGGGGTAGAAGGGTTGATTTTTGAAGAAAGTGACATCTATGAAAGTGTAGAATTTCTCGGTTGTAGGGGAGTAGCACTTGTATCTTTTTGGTTTGGTGAGTACCCTATAAAGATGCATTTAGTGGCTTTCGGATCAAGTTTACTACGTTGGGACTTATGGATGTGAACGAAGGCAGTGCAACCAAATACTTTGACTGGGATAGATGAGATTATTCGAGTGGATGAATATGCATTGAGGAGGATTTGACACGGAGTTTTAAATTTGAGAATCCTAGAAGACATTCGGTTGATCAAGAAGTTGTTGTGAGTATTGCTTCACCCCAGAATTGTTTAGGCACATTTGAAACTATCATGAGTGATCGTGCAACTTCCATTAAATGTCTATTTTTCCTTTCTGCAACTCCATTTTGCTGTGGAGTATCAATGCACGAGCTTTGATGTACAATGCCATTCTCCAGAAGATATGACCCAAGGATGTTGTGATAGTATTCTCGAGCATTATCGTTCAAAGGACTTGAATTTTTGCTTGAAATTGAGTCTAAATTATGTTGTTAAAGTTTTCAAATATTTTCCTCACTTTTGATTTCTCCTTCATGAGGAATACTCAAGTCACTCGAGTGTGGTCATCAATAAAGGTGACAAACCATCTAGAACTTGTAATTTTGTTGATTTTAGAAGCCCCCCAAACATCATTGTGCACCAAAGAAAAACGATGAGATGATTTGTATGGTTGAATGGAATTGGAATTGCGAGTATGTTTGGAAAATTGACATATTTCATATTGAAAATTTTTGGAATTTTTATTGAATAATGATAGATATAGTTTTTCAAGATACAAAAATTTGGGTGACATAATCGATATTCGATAGTGTCATAACATAACAGCACTATCCGTCTTGGTACTAGGGATGGAAACTACAGAAGCAGTCTTAATTAGTAGCCTTCGAATTGAATTTCCTCAGCTTTCAGGAGGTAAAGTCCAGCACGCACCTTAGCATTGCCAATCCTCTTCCCAGAGTCCAAGGCCTGAAATTCACACATGTGTGGAAGGAATTTAGAAACACAATTAAGATCCTTTGTTAGTCTACCTATAGATAATAAGCTTGTAATCTAATTTTGGAACGTAAAGCACAGAGTGAAGAGTAATGTCCTTTGAAATAATAACTGAACCTGTACCGACTACACGAGAAAGGGTTCTCAGCAATTCGAACAGAGGAACTAATATGGCAAGAAGTGTATTCATGGAAAACCATGAGATTCCCAGTCATGTGATCTGAAGCTACTGAGTCCACTATCCACGTAGTGTGGTTTTTCTTTCTAATATTTAGGGCATGGGAAAAAATACCTTTCTGGGCTACCAATGTGACACCAATAATTGTTCCAATGGATTGAAGAGTCTGTTGGAACATTTTCTATAGTGCCTCCAATTGCTCTTTGCTAAACGGACTGCGATTTGAGGTAGTGCCATATGTATCTTCTTCGGCTGCAGCGGTGTAGCCTCGAGCTTCTTTGTTTTGCTGTGGCCGAGAGGGTTTCTAGTCAACAGGTTTACAGTGTAGATGCCAGCACGTCTCTTTCTTGTGTCCAGGTTTTCTACAGTGGTCGAACCATGGACGATTCTTCTTTGTTTGGTTGTTGTAGTTGTTGGATTGGGTTCCTCGTGCAGCTAGGGCTGAGTTCTCAAGATTTTTGGAGGAATTTTGGGTTCCCAACATCACCTTTTGTCTGCTTTCCTCTCTGCGTATTTCATAAAAAACTTCCCTAATACTGGTTAATGGCTTAATACTTAGAACTCTTCCACGTACCTCATCTAAATTCTTTTAAGGCCAAGCAAGAATTTGTAGATGCGTTCATTTTCAACGACCTTCGTGTATAGGAGCCCATCTTAGGGACACTTCCAAACCAATTCTTCATAAATATCGAGTTGTTGTCAATACCGTGTAACAGTGTTAAAATATTCGGTAACAGTTGAATCTTCTTGTTGAAGATCATGGAGTAGGTCCTTCTACCTGCATCCCATATCTCCTTCGTTGTGCCATAGTACATGAAGTTTTCTCCTATGTCATTGGTCATAGAATTAATTAACCAAGACATCACTATGCTATTTTCCAGCTTGCGGCTCCCATGAGGTGCTTTTCCTTGCCTTTCCCGCAGATGAAGATCCGAACAGACTGAGCCCATTGAATAAAATTCTACCTATTGAGTTTGTGACCTGTTATGGGAAGAATGATGCCTTCTGTGGTGCTGGGGCTCACCTCCAAGTTTGATCCTTCCGTTCTGATTGCCATGGAAGAAAGAAGTTTTTTTTTTTTTAAAAAAAAATCGTGGTTCAGATCTAAAAGCTCTGATACCATGTAGAAAATATTCTTCCTTATTCAATTATATTTACTAAATACAAGGTGAGCTCATATATACAAGTTGGATTCCTAATTTAAGCCGTGTAATATGCACAATCACTATCTCTGGGCACTAAAGGAGGAAACAATAATTAATTAGGAGAGATTCTCTCACCCATAAAAATAGAAATCTATCCTAATGGAATCCCTCTAATTTTGGCACTTAATTACAAACCATAATCCCATATTTCCACATGTTCATAGTCTTACGACTGCAAATCTCGCTATTTATAATTCTTAAAGTGATTTATTTCGAGTTCTGGCTTTATTTGGATTCTGAAGTATGCACATCTTGCTATGATTTGTCATGTCACTGAATGCCCAAATCAGCTACTCTTTGGGCAATTTTGCTGCATCATAGCTCATGCATCTATTAATTTATGACATATTACAGAGACCGGAAGACCTGTGGGCAATTCACTCTCAACCTGTTTTTCCACGGCCTCATAAAAGAGAAAATTCTTCTTGGATAGCAATTCAAAAGGTACCAATCGTAGAGTTCAGCAAGAATATATTGTATGTATAACATCAGGTTGTTGGGATAAGACTTTATTAACTTCTGTATAAAGCTATTCCAAGTGATTCACATACACAGCTTCCTTGGATTTGTTGTTAAGTCTCTTAAAGTGTTACATGCCACTTCAAAGTAATTTATCACGGCATAGCTGTTATAACTTATTTTTTATTCCTTATATTTTTTTCAACTTTTTTTTTGTCTTTGGACTTTTGTTCTAGATAAATGTTAGACATGAAAAAGTCATGAGAAGTTTTTTAACAAGAAAATGAAATTCAGCTTGGTTACGGTTATCCATTATTTCTCCTCTTCTGTGAGTCTGCATTGAGAGGACTTGTATTCTATTGCGGCAGGTTTACCCAAATTACATAGTTTGAGTACTGTAAATAAATCCTTAAATTGTACTACCGCGAATGTTTCTTCGTTGCCATAATTTTTTTGTTATAGGCAAACTGACATGTTTGCTCTGCATGCTACAGCAGGAGTGCAGTACTTAATTTAATATAGCATTTTAAGTACTTGCTGAATGTCGATACTGTCTGAAATCCAAAATCGTTCCGAAATTCTTGTGTGTCTAGTAATTATGCTTATGTCTATTTGCTTTTGATAGCTGTGATTAACCATTATTTTTTCTGGATAATTCTTTTGAGGTTTGATAGATTGCTGGACATGGTGAAAAAATTGGGCTACATCATTTCAAGCCAATAAAACCCTTGGGTTGTGGTGATACTGGCAGGTGATTCTTTTCCTCATTTATATTTCAAATTTTGTGTGTGTGGGTTTGTTTGTTGGGGGGGGGGGGGGGGGTGTGGGTGGTGTGGTTGTTTGTTGAGCATTCGTCAACAAGTAATCTTTCACATGCCATGTTGACTCATTTATGGAGATACGTAGTCTTAACTTGAGAGTCACTGATGGTGAAACTAATATAACCTTCATCTTCATGTCTAAGCTTTGTTGTTGTTGGCACTTTTTTATCCTTTCATTTTTCATTTTCTTGTTGTGGTTAAAGAACTGTATGACTTCAATTCTGATAGACTGCTGCTGGTTTCACTAGGACCTAAGCTAAAGAAAATCCAGAAAACTTTCGGTCTTTCATTAAATTTGGTATCACCACTTGCAAAAGCTTGCGGATTCTAGTTTCATCAACTGAAAGGGGAAGGTGTTGTAGGAAGTTTGGGGAGGGCAGGTAGATTCAGGACAGATTCTCATAGGTGTGAGTGTCAATGGACAGCTGTGACAGCTTTGCTGTCAATGGACAGCTGTGACAGCTGTGACAGCTTTGCTATCAATGGACAGCTGTGACAGCCTTGCTCTCCACATTTATCTCAGTCAATGGACAGCTTTGCTGTCCATGTTTTGTTGCTATTTATTTCCTTGATTTACTCCTCAGAAGGAGCAGCAAAAGATTGTACAAATACTTAGTCATTTCAGATACTTAGTCATTTTTGATATACAGTATTTTTGACTTATCTTTGACATGGTATCAGAGCCGGTTGAATTTTTTCTTCTCTTGGTTTCGTGTGTCTGCGTTTTTTGAGTCTTGGCAGCACATCTCGGCATTTTCATTTTCAGTTTCTGGGCATTTTCGTTTTCAGTTTCTGGGCATTTTCGTTTTCAGTTTCTGAGCATTTCCTGGGTTCCATTTATTTCCAATGGACTATGCCCCAGTTTGTGTCAAGTTTTCAGGCAAAAATTACTCTACTTGGGCTTTTCAGTTTGAACTTTTTCTCAAGGGAAAAGATCTTTGGGGCCATATTGATGGCACGGATGTTGCACCAACTTCCGATACTGCCAAATCCACAGATGTTGTGTCTTCTCCTTCTTGGGCTGTACTTGATGCTCGAATAATGTCTTGGATTCTTGGTTCGGTGGAGCCACATATTATCTCCAACTTGCGGGCTCACCGCTCCGCTCAATCCATGTGGAATTATTTGAAGAAAGTTTATCATCAAGATAATGATGCTCGTCGCTTTCAGTTGGAACATGCGATTGCCATGTTTCAACATGGTAGTCTTTCCATCCAAGACTACTACTCGGCATTTTCGACTCTCTGGGATGAATATACTGATTTGGTTACATCAGATGTTCCTGTTGCTGCTCTTAAGACTATTCAGAATATTCACAATATTAGTCATCGTGATCAGTTTCTTATGAAACTACGCCCGGAATATGAATCGGTTCGCTCCGCTTTGCTGAACAGATCTCCTGTTCCATCTCTTGATACTTGTTTTGGTGAGTTACTTCGCGAAGAACAACGTCTTAATACTCAAGTTCTCATGGAGCAATCTCATGGCAGTTCCGGGACAGCAACCATGGCTTATGCTGCCCACGGACGTGGACCATCTATGACTTCTAAAAATCTGCAATGTTTCTGTTGCAAAGAATATGGGCATATGGCTGCCAATTGTCCTAAAAAATATTGTTCTTATTGCAAGAAAAAGGGTCATATTATCAAAGAATGTCGAATCCGCCCCCAGAATCGTCAGGCCCAAGCATTTCAGACTTCTGTTACTGTTCCTCCAGCAGCGACTTCTGCAACACATGGCTCTTTCTCAAGTTCTTCCTCTGATCTTGCACCTCCAGCAGCACCTTACTGCACCCCTGAAATGGTGCAACAGATGCTCATTTCAGCATTATCTGCGATGGGGTTTCAAGGTAAAAATTCTACTACACTTTGGTATGTAGACTCGGGGGCTTCTAATCACATGACAAATACTCCCACAACTCTGTCTCATGTTCGGCCATATGCTGGACAATCTGCCATACAGACTGCCAATGGTGATTCTTTGCCAATCGCTGCTGTCGGAAATGCCTCTTCTACATTTACCGATGTGTTTCTTGCTCCTCAGCTTTCCACGAATCTTATTTCTGTTGGTCAATTAGTTGATAACAATTGTGCTGTTAATTTTTCTGGTGATGGTTGTGTTGTGCAGGACCAGGTAACGGGGGAGCCGATCGCGAAGGGACCTAAAGTGGGGCGCTTATTTCCACTATTTTTACCTGTTCCAACACTTTCTCCAGTTTCTTCTATTACGTCTTTTGCTTGTAATAATGTTCCTAATCTAAGTATGGTGTGGCATCGTCGTCTAGGTCATCCCAATACTCAAATCTTATCTCATGTATTGAACTCTGGCTTTCTTGGTAATAAAGAACATTCTTCTTTATCTCTCGAGTGTGATTCTTGTAAACTTGGTAAAAGCAAAACTCTTCCATTCCCTTTGCATGCTAGTAGAACTTCTCACTGCTTTGATCTTATCCATAGTGATGTTTGGGGACCTTCCCCGGTTAGTTCACATGAAAAATTTAAATACTATGTGACTTTCATTGATGATCATAGCAGATTCACTTGGGTTTATGTTCTTCACTCTAAATCTGAGGTTTTTCGTACTTTTACCGAGTTTTTAGCCTATGTTGAAAATCAATTTTCCGCGAATATTAAGACATTACGCACAGATTCTGGTGGTGAATATTTGTCTACTGAGTTTCAGGCATTCTTGGCTTCTAAAGGTATTATCCATCAACGTTCATGTCCTGCTACTCCCCAACAAAATGGAGTAGCCGAACGCAAAAATCGTCATCTTCTTGATGTGGTACGTACTCTTTTGTTAGAATCTTCTGTTCCATCCATGTTTTGGGTTGAGGCTCTAAAGACTGCTACTCATTTGATTAATCGTTTACCTTCTCAAGTTTTACACATGGAGTCTCCTTATTTCCGCTTGTTTGCTAAGCAACCTAGTTATGATAATCTTCGTATCTTTGGTTGTGTATGTTTTGTTCATTTACCTCCTCATGAGCGACATAAATTATCTGCTCAATCTGTTAGATGTGCATTCTTAGGATATAATGTGTGTCAAAAGGGATTTGTTTGCTATGATCCTACATTACATCGTACACGTATTTCTAGGAATGTTATTTTCTTTGAGAATCAACATTTCTTTCCCGAGTCATCTATGCCTTCTTCTTCTGTTGTGGTCCTCCCCTCCTTTGAGCAGCAGTTCTCAGATCTTCATCAAGTCAGTTCTCGCTTTAAACCAGGTATGGTGTATACGAGACGATCCCACCCACGGTCTCTTCCAGTGGCTCACCCGACATCTGATCCTAACATGCACCAGAATCAGTCAGTCGCAGCACCTCCAGAGCCTTTGGTACGTCGCTCTTCTCGAGTGTCTGTACCCCCAGATCGGTATGGTTTTTCTTCTGGCAATTCTATTTCAGCTCTTACTACTGCATTGTCCATTTTTGATATTCCCACATGCTACTCACATGCTGTCAAGCATGAATGTTGGCGACAAGCTATGCAGGAAGAAATTGCCGCTCTAGAGGCCAATCACACATGGGACATTGAGCCTTGTCCTTCCACTATAGTTCCTCTGGGATGCAAATGGGTTTACTCGGTCAAGGTCCGCTCTGATGGAAGGTTGGATCGTTATAAAGCTCGGCTTGTTGTCCTTGGAAACAATCAGGAATATGGTGTCAATTATGAGGAGACATTTGCTCCTGTGGCTAAGATGACTACTGTTCGTATGATCCTAGCTCTTGCTGCTTCCAATGATTGGCCACTACATCAGATGGATGTTAAGAATGCTTTCCTTCACGGCGATCTTAAAGAGTGTATTTATATGAAGCCACCCCCGGGATTGTTTCCCTCTCCGACCGCTAATGTGTGTAAACTTCGTCGCTCTCTTTATGGTCTCAAACAAGCTCCGCGGGCCTGGTTTGATAAGTTTCGAACCACTTTATTACAATTTTCCTTCAAGCAGAGCAAGTATGACACTTCATTGTTTCTTCGGAAATCAGACATGGGTATTGTTGTCCTTTTGGTTTATGTTGATGATATTGTGATCACTGGTTCTGATTCTGCTTTACTTGTTCAGCTCAAGACCCATCTCTCAAAATCCTTTCATATGAAAGATCTTGGGTCTCTCACGTATTTTCTTGGTCTTGAGGTGCACCGTAGTCCCTCTGGTATTTCACTCAATCAACATAAATATGCTAGCGATTTAGTGGCTACAGCTGGACTGCAGGAAGCTACCTCTGTTGATACTCCCATGGAATTAAATGTCAAGCTTCGCAAAGAGGAGGGTGACTTACTTGTTGATCCCAGTTTATATCGGAAATTGGTGGGTAGCCTTGTCTATCTTACCATCACTAGACCAGATATTTCTTTTGCTGTACAGCAAGTCAGCCAGTTTCTTCAGACTCCTCGTCATCTTCATTTGGCTGCTGTTCGTAGGATCATACGCTATGTTCAGGGCACTTCTGCCCGTGGCTTATTCTTTCCCGCAGACAATTCTCCTCGTCTTGTTGCTTATAGCGATGCTGATTGGGCTGGGTGTGCTGATACACGTCGCTCCATCACTGGTTGGTGCGTGTTCTTAGGTAATGCATTGATCTCCTGGAAGAGTAAGAAGCAAGACAGAGTTTCTAAGTCCTCTACAGAATCTGAGTACCGAGCGATGTCTCTTGCTTGTTCCGAAATTATTTGGCTTCGAGGTTTGCTTGGTGAGTTAGACTTCTCTGAGAACGATCCTACACCTTTACATGCCGATAATACAAGTGCTATTCAGATCACGGCAAATCCTGTCTATCATGAGCGCACAAAGCATATTGAAGTCGACTGTCATTCTATCCGTGAAGCCTTTGAAGCTCGTGTTATCACTCTTCCACACATTTCCACTGAACTACAAATTGCTGATATATTCACCAAGGCTCTCACTCGTCATCGACATTGCTTCTTAAGTAGCAAATTGATGCTTGTTGATCAACCCGCATCAATTTGAGGGGGGCTGTCAATGGACAGCTGTGACAGCTTTGCTGTCAATGGACAGCTGTGACAGCTGTGACAGCTTTGCTATCAATGGACAGCTGTGACAGCCTTGCTCTCCACATTTATCTCAGTCAATGGACAGCTTTGCTGTCCATGTTTTGTTGCTATTTATTTCCTTGATTTACTCCTCAGAAGGAGCAGCAAAAGATTGTACAAATACTTAGTCATTTCAGATACTTAGTCATTTTGATATACAGTATTTTTGACTTATCTTTGACATGGTATCAGAGCCGGTTGAATTTTTTCTTCTCTTGGTTTCGTGTGTCTGCGTTTTTTGAGTCTTGGCAGCACATCTCGGCATTTTCATTTTCAGTTTCTGGGCATTTTCGTTTTCAGTTTCTGGGCATTTTCGTTTTCAGTTTCTGAGCATTTCCTGGGTTCCATTTATTTCCAATGGACTATGCCCCAGTTTGTGTCAAGTTTTCAGGCAAAAATTACTCTACTTGGGCTTTTCAGTTTGAACTTTTTCTCAAGGGAAAAGATCTTTGGGGCCATATTGATGGCACGGATGTTGCACCAACTTCCGATACTGCCAAATCCACAGATGTTGTGTCTTCTCCTTCTTGGGCTGTACTTGATGCTCGAATAATGTCTTGGATTCTTGGTTCGGTGGAGCCACATATTATCTCCAACTTGCGGGCTCACCGCTCCGCTCAATCCATGTGGAATTATTTGAAGAAAGTTTATCATCAAGATAATGATGCTCGTCGCTTTCAGTTGGAACATGCGATTGCCATGTTTCAACATGGTAGTCTTTCCATCCAAGACTACTACTCGGCATTTTCGACTCTCTGGGATGAATATACTGATTTGGTTACATCAGATGTTCCTGTTGCTGCTCTTAAGACTATTCAGAATATTCACAATATTAGTCATCGTGATCAGTTTCTTATGAAACTACGCCCGGAATATGAATCGGTTCGCTCCGCTTTGCTGAACAGATCTCCTGTTCCATCTCTTGATACTTGTTTTGGTGAGTTACTTCGCGAAGAACAACGTCTTAATACTCAAGTTCTCATGGAGCAATCTCATGGCAGTTCCGGGACAGCAACCATGGCTTATGCTGCCCACGGACGTGGACCATCTATGACTTCTAAAAATCTGCAATGTTTCTGTTGCAAAGAATATGGGCATATGGCTGCTAATTGTCCTAAAAAATATTGTTCTTATTGCAAGAAAAAGGGTCATATTATCAAAGAATGTCGAATCCGCCCCCAGAATCGTCAGGCCCAAGCATTTCAGACTTCTGTTACTGTTCCTCCAGCAGCGACTTCTGCAACACATGGCTCTTTCTCAAGTTCTTCCTCTGATCTTGCACCTCCAGCAGCACCTTACTGCACCCCTGAAATGGTGCAACAAATGCTCATTTCAGCATTATCTGCGATGGGGTTTCAAGGTAAAAATTCTACTACACTTTGGTATGTAGACTCGGGGGCTTCTAATCACATGACACATACTCCCACAACTCTGTCTCATGTTCGGCCATATGCTGGACAATCTGCCATACAGACTGCCAATGGTGATTCTTTGCCAATCGCTGCTGTCGGAAATGCCTCTTCTACATTTACCGATGTGTTTCTTGCTCCTCAGCTTTCCACGAATCTTATTTCTGTTGGTCAATTAGTTGATAACAATTGTGCTGTTAATTTTTCTGGTGATGGTTGTGTTGTGCAGGACCAGGTAACGGGGGAGCCGATCGCGAAGGGACCTAAAGTGGGGCGCTTATTTCCACTATTTTTACCTGTTCCAACACTTTCTCCAGTTTCTTCTATTACGTCTTTTGCTTGTAATAATGTTCCTAATCTAAGTATGGTGTGGCATCGTCGTCTAGGTCATCCCAATACTCAAATCTTATCTCATGTATTGAACTCTGGCTTTCTTGGTAATAAAGAACATTCTTCTTTATCTCTCGAGTGTGATTCTTGTAAACTTGGTAAAAGCAAAACTCTTCCATTCCCTTTGCATGCTAGTAGAACTTCTCACTGCTTTGATCTTATCCATAGTGATGTTTGGGGACCTTCCCCGGTTAGTTCACATGAAAAATTTAAATACTATGTGACTTTCATTGATGATCATAGCAGATTCACTTGGGTTTATGTTCTTCACTCTAAATCTGAGGTTTTTCGTACTTTTACCGAGTTTTTAGCCTATGTTGAAAATCAATTTTCTGCGAATATTAAGACATTACGCACAGATTCTGGTGGTGAATATTTGTCTACTGAGTTTCAGGCATTCTTGGCTTCTAAAGGTATTATCCATCAACGTTCATGTCCTGCTACTCCCCAACAAAATGGAGTAGCCGAACGCAAAAATCGTCATCTTCTTGATGTGGTACGTACTCTTTTGTTAGAATCTTCTGTTCCATCCATGTTTTGGGTTGAGGCTCTAAAGACTGCTACTCATTTGATTAATCGTTTACCTTCTCAAGTTTTACACATGGAGTCTCCTTATTTCCGCTTGTTTGCTAAGCAACCTAGTTATGATAATCTTCGTATCTTTGGTTGTGTATGTTTTGTTCATTTACCTCCTCATGAGCGACATAAATTATCTGCTCAATCTGTTAGATGTGCATTCTTAGGATATAATGTGTGTCAAAAGGGATTTGTTTGCTATGATCCTACATTACATCGTACACGTATTTCTAGGAATGTTATTTTCTTTGAGAATCAACATTTCTTTCCCGAGTCATCTATGCCTTCTTCTTCTGTTGTGGTCCTCCCCTCCTTTGAGCAGCAGTTCTCAGATCTTCATCAAGTCAGTTCTCGCTTTAAACCAGGTATGGTGTATACGAGACGATCCCACCCACGGTCTCTTCCAGTGGCTCACCCGACATCTGATCCTAACATGCACCAGAATCAGTCAGTCGCAGCACCTCCAGAGCCTTTGGTACGTCGCTCTTCTCGAGTGTCTGTACCCCCAGATCGGTATGGTTTTTCTTCTGGCAATTCTATTTCAGCTCTTACTACTGCATTGTCCATTTTTGATATTCCCACATGCTACTCACATGCTGTCAAGCATGAATGTTGGCGACAAGCTATGCAGGAAGAAATTGCCGCTCTAGAGGCCAATCACACATGGGACATTGAGCCTTGTCCTTCCACTATAGTTCCTCTGGGATGCAAATGGGTTTACTCGGTCAAGGTCCGCTCTGATGGAAGGTTGGATCGTTATAAAGCTCGGCTTGTTGTCCTTGGAAACAATCAGGAATATGGTGTCAATTATGAGGAGACATTTGCTCCTGTGGCTAAGATGACTACTGTTCGTATGATCCTAGCTCTTGCTGCTTCCAATGATTGGCCACTACATCAGATGGATGTTAAGAATGCTTTCCTTCACGGCGATCTTAAAGAGTGAGTGTATTTATATGAAGCCACCCCCGGGATTGTTTCCCTCTCCGACCGCTAATGTGTGTAAACTTCGTCGCTCTCTTTATGGTCTCAAACAAGCTCCGCGGGCCTGGTTTGATAAGTTTCGAACCACTTTATTACAATTTTCCTTCAAGCAGAGCAAGTATGACACTTCATTGTTTCTTCGGAAATCAGACATGGGTATTGTTGTCCTTTTGGTTTATGTTGATGATATTGTGATCACTGGTTCTGATTCTGCTTTACTTGTTCAGCTCAAGACCCATCTCTCAAAATCCTTTCATATGAAAGATCTTGGGTCTCTCACGTATTTTCTTGGTCTTGAGGTGCACCGTAGTCCCTCTGGTATTTCACTCAATCAACATAAATATGCTAGCGATTTAGTGGCTACAGCTGGACTGCAGGAAGCTACCTCTGTTGATACTCCCATGGAATTAAATGTCAAGCTTCGCAAAGAGGAGGGTGACTTACTTGTTGATCCCAGTTTATATCGGAAATTGGTGGGTAGCCTTGTCTATCTTACCATCACTAGACCAGATATTTCTTTTGCTGTACAGCAAGTCAGCCAGTTTCTTCAGACTCCTCGTCATCTTCATTTGGCTGCTGTTCGTAGGATCATACGCTATGTTCAGGGCACTTCTGCCCGTGGCTTATTCTTTCCCGCAGACAATTCTCCTCGTCTTGTTGCTTATAGCGATGCTGATTGGGCTGGGTGTGCTGATACACGTCGCTCCATCACTGGTTGGTGCGTGTTCTTAGGTAATGCATTGATCTCCTGGAAGAGTAAGAAGCAAGACAGAGTTTCTAAGTCCTCTACAGAATCTGAGTACCGAGCGATGTCTCTTGCTTGTTCCGAAATTATTTGGCTTCGAGGTTTGCTTGGTGAGTTAGACTTCTCTGAGAACGATCCTACACCTTTACATGCCGATAATACAAGTGCTATTCAGATCACGGCAAATCCTGTCTATCATGAGCGCACAAAGCATATTGAAGTCGACTGTCATTCTATCCGTGAAGCCTTTGAAGCTCGTGTTATCACTCTTCCACACATTTCCACTGAACTACAAATTGCTGATATATTCACCAAGGCTCTCACTCGTCATCGACATTGCTTCTTAAGTAGCAAATTGATGCTTGTTGATCAACCCGCATCAATTTGAGGGGGGCTGTCAATGGACAGCTGTGTGACAGCTTTGCTGTCAATGGACAGCTGTGACAGCTGTGACAGCTTTGCTATCAATGGACAGCTGTGACAGCCTTGCTCTCCACATTTATCTCAGTCAATGGACAGCTTTGCTGTCCATGTTTTGTTGCTATTTATTTCCTTGATTTACTCCTCAGAAGGAGCAGCAAAAGATTGTACAAATACTTAGTCATTTCAGATACTTAGTCATTTTTGATATACAGTATTTTTGACTTATCTTTGACAGTGAGTTGGGGTCTTTGTAGGCAAGAGTGAACATGAAAATAAAAAGTTATGAATTCTGTATGAGCTTTAAAATCCATGGTGTGGTAAAAGAATTGGATTTCTAAAATTTAAAAAAGAGGGGAACATTCAGTATTTATACATCATAGGCTGACGAGATAACAGTATTTATACATCCTAGACCGAAGGGATAAGTCACCTATAAGGCTATAATAAACCAATAATGATAAGTTGCAACTCTAGGTTCCTGTAAGAGAACTAACTAGATGTGTGAGCAAAAATGTAATAATTCTTTTCTTGATTATTGGTCTATCACTACTTCATTTTTATGCATATCGGTTACTGGGTTTTGGAAACTTGTGCCAAATGTGACCTCATTACAAAGAATGTTGATCAAACAGTAATATGTAAGTTTGTGGTTCGCTCGCTCTGCTTAAACTTTCATGGTATTTGATGCAGTGTTCATCTGGTGGAACTGCAAGGTACAGGTGAACTGTATGCTATGAAGGCGATGGAAAAATCTGTAATGTTGAATCGTAACAAGGTCTCAATATTAGATACAATCACATTAAATTCTCAAAACCTTTTAGTTTATGCAGAATGGAAATAGTTATTTCATAGTGCTGATCTGTGGAAAGAGTAATTTGTTGTCATTACTGTGGTACACTGGTACAGGTTCACCGAGCATGCATTGAAAGGGAAATCATGTCACTATTGGATCATCCTTTTCTTCCTACTCTCTATGCCTCCTTTCAGGTATCCTTGTTTTTGTATCTAAAACTTCATTTCCATATGTTCTATAAGAACATTTACTCATCCCATATGGAGAAGGAAAAATGAATAAGGTACTTTATAGCATAGTTTATGTTTGACATTTTTTAAATGTCCCTTAATAGTATAGTTTAAGGTACTTTATCGATGTTAGTATTAAAGAAATTTCACTTGTTTTTCTCTTTCATAACAATTTAGTAAATACAGTCTCAAATACTGATGTTTCTTTTTCTTCTCAGACTTCTACACACATTTGTTTGATAACAGACTTTTGCCCTGGTGGAGAGTTGTTTGCCTTGCTTGACAAGCAGCCTATGAAGATATTTAGAGAGGACTCTGCCAGGTTCTACCATTTGTTCTTTTAATCTTTACAATCATAATTAAAGTCATGTCTGAAAGTTCGATTTTACATAAAGTTCTGACCCTATAAGGAAATAATCACAATTAATTGAGACAAGTCCTAATTAATGTGTCTATGGAAAATCAACTACCAACCACCATATCCAACAACAATAAATTCCACAATATTAATTTAATACGAAATGTAAATTGCGGAAAGGTAAATCAATCACACAAAATCAACACAATAATTTTGGTGACGAAGTGGAAAACTCTTCCGAGTAAAAAAACCACTCCGGGTATAGGCTACCACCCGAATCCACTATATCGAGAAATAACTTACAGCGATGGTCAAGACCTATGGTGGCAATTCCACCGACTCAAGTACCTCTATACTGCAAGAACTCAAGGAACTCCTCAAGCCCGTGACCCACGGTTTTCTTCAGAACCTCTGAAGTCTCTGAGTAGATTATATCACCAATTGACGCCGGAACTCCGACTACCAAACTTCCTCCTAAAGAACTCTAAAGGATTAGGGAATTTGGGTTAAGTTGTGTTGAAGGTTTATCAAAGAATGGATTTCACCTTTAATAAAGAAGACATGAGATTCAAAGAGTCTTCAAGGTGAATCAAATAGAGTTGAAAGCTTTGAGAGTATTTGGCTCAAGAGAAATATGCTTCAACCAGAGAATGGCGGCTAAGGGTTATATTTATAGGTAGGGTGAAAACCTAGGGTTTTGCAGGCCAAAAACGCGTCCAGATCGCATTCGCGTTCGAACGGTTACTAGAACGAAACACGAACGCGCCCTTTCTGTGAAGACTCGTTCGAACGCTACTCGAACGCACAACGAACGGATGCTCTCTGGAATGATCCCGTTCGAACCCCACAAGAACGTGCTTCGAACGTTTGCTCTCTGGAATGCTCTCGTTCGAACCCAATAGAGAACGTGCACTAACGCCACACGTTCGAACCCAATTACGAACGCAGCACCAACGCCACTCGTTCGAACACTGAAACGAACGCACCACGAACGCATGTCTGATGCACAGCAGCCAAAACCCAGTCCAATTGCACAAAGATCTTCACGACATATTACAACTCAATTGAACTTATTTTGTCACGGATACATGCCAATAAAAATGGAACTCACAATCTCCCCCTTTGGCATTCCGTGACAAAATACTACCTAATACAAAGACTATGGTAAAAGACCCAAAAAGCAAATAGTCAACTGTCAACCATCAAAACAGTGACTTATTACAAAAGGACTCGATCTAACACCTAACAAAGTAGTCTTGAAAACAATACCGCCTTAGCAACATACCTGCTACCTGAAACATCCACAAACAACAATATACCGTGAAAAGCATTGGGATAATCAAGTAAAACATAAAGCAGGTAAAAATCTCATGCATGTACAAATAGAAATCCTTCTCCCCCTTAATCTTAACTCCCCTTAAAAACGGAGATATCTAAAGGATATTCTACGGCTCTCTCCTATATATTAAAGCTCTCCCCCTTAATATATTACTCTCCCCCTTTTTGTCACGAAATGACAAAGGATAAAAGAAACAGGAAAAATAACAGGAGAACAGGAGAAAACACATGCAAGAGCATAAACAAACAGGAATTACTCCCCCTCACTAACAGGTACAAACAGTTAGCAAAATCACATACGGGAAGTAAACCACAACTCAGAAAAGTGCACAGGAAAGAAAAAATTGGTATGCAATAACATGAAGCACACACAGCACATACTGAGATAAATAAAAATCCTGTCAAAAACTGACTGAAACAGCATTTCAAGCTGATACAATGATACCCAGTCAGTATTCAACTGTTTATGACATGAAACAATATGCATCATTTTAAAAGAGGCTAAATACAACACTTATGCATATGACATAAACACCAAAGCATATAAAGCACTTGCGTGGAAAATAAAGTGCATAACGAATCAAGGCTTAAGACCTTATTTTATGAGCTGGACACAGCCAAAGAAATCCATCTCTAAACAAACCAAGTCCACAAAATGAGTGTTCAAACCCAGCACCACTAGGACCTGAAAATAAGCAACATGGTTGCATGCTATATTATTTACCCCAGAAATATCATGAGCTCATATTTAACAACTCTTTCGAGTGAAGGGTTTTTGCCCTTATCTTTTGAATTTGGCCATTTTGGCTCTTTTGCACTTGAGTCTCATTTTTTTTTTAAATTCTTTTTGCCTTTACAAGGGGATAGCAAGGTCATCTAGTCAAAGGTCACACTATTGAGCAAACAAGATATGATAGAAATTAGATTGCTAGTCCAAAAACTCATACATGCGACCAAGCCTTGACAAAATAAAAACGTGTATGTGAGGTGCAAGCACAGGATATACCAAAGGTTTTTATCACACACACTCATGTATATAGAGCATCAAGAAAAATAACAGCATATCATACATGCATAATCATATATCCTACATACCAGGATCACATGCACATGCTATTCATGCTCTAACAAGCCATAAAAATATTTTTGGTCTTTTTCAAAATATATAATTTTTTTTTTGATTTTTCAGTTTTAAAGCACAAAAAAAATAAAGACACAAAACAGCTTGCAAAACATCCAATGATACGTGGAGTTGTATCCCGAGTATAGATCATACTACCGTCCATTCGGAATCGGCTATGAAATTTATGTCCGGGTTTCCATCCTATATACCAAGGAATATATAACAAAAACAAGACACACACACACCCATATGCTGTGAAAACAAAATAAACGTGCAAAAACATAAAACACACGCACACACACATGCAATTGGAAAATAAAATGCATCTTTTAAGCAGAGTTACACCGAAGTGCACTCTCATCATGTCCATCAGGACATGCAGAAGTAGATGGGAAATCATCTTGCTTCCCCACCCAAACCTTTCTAGGAGCCTCATGCACATGAGAGTTCCCAGACAACAAAGCAAGTTTCTCACTCAAGAATTGAGCTTGTTTGGTTAGTGCAGAAACTTGAGACATTAGATTTGACGAATCAAATCTAGGAAACACACTCTTAGGCCTTCTCTTTTGCTTGTGCAATATGAAACACTTAGGCTAATATGTCCAGCCTTGCCACAGTGGTGGCACACAGGCACAAACCTCGGATGAGAGCGAGGTTTACCCACAACACCTCTAGATTGAGGTTGGGAAACAGGACGAGGAACAACATGAGGAGAAACATGACTACACAAACAGGTTTCTTACCTAAGTCACGTTTAGCTGCTACAGGCACAGCTTTGGAAGAAGAAGCCTTATTAAAGTTAGGCTGAGAAATAATTCCTAACATACGGTCCACATTTTTATTCTCACTAGAAAATACAGACAACTGGGTTCTAGTATCTTCAAGTTCAGTCTCTAAAGCTAGGACCTTATCAATTAGACCCATATTCCTCTCCTCCAGGTCATCAAACATCAAAAGGCTTTGCTCAAATTTGGCTTGAGCTTCATTCTTTTCTAGCTCAATAGCTTTCAGCTTTTTATTGACCTCTAAATTAGTCTTCTTAATAGCTAAACTCTGTTTAAAAAGTTTAGCATAAGCTACCTGAAGACTGTCCTCATCAATTGACTCACTGTGAGAGGATTCTGAACCAGAATCTCTAACATACTCGTTCCTCTCACTGGTCACACTAGCAGGAAAGGCCATAAAATTTTTCTTGCCTTTAGGAGACTCATCAGAAGAGTAACCACCTTCTGAATCACTAGGAGATGCTGCCATGGCTTTCTTGCCTTTAGCCCTAAGATATGTGGGACACACAGATCTAACGTGCCCATATCCTTCACATTCATAGCATTGGGCACCACGGGATCTACTATCCCTATCCTCTCTAGACTCACTCCTGTTATGCCTATTCTCTTTAGGCCTATCCTCCCTATCCCTATTACTGCTATGGCCACTCTTCTTAAGTTTAAGAAATTTCTTAAACTTCTTTGCAAACAAGGCCAAGTCACGATCCGTGATGGTATCACCATCACCAGACGTATCATGCACAACTTCCTTAGCGATTTTCATCGCAAACGTTTTTGGCTCTCTAAAACTAGGAAGCTTTTTCTCATAAACCTGCAGCTTTCCTACGAGTTCATCTAAATTAAGCTGATCGAGGTCATTGCTTTCCTCGATGGCGGTGATTTTGGGTAGGAACTTATCAGGTAGGGATCTCAGGATTTTCCTAACTATCCTATTCGTAGGTATAGTCTCACCTAGGTTAAAACTAGAGTTAACGATATCGTTAATCTCAGCATAAAATTCATCAAAGGTCTCATCATCTTTCATTTTGGCGACCTCAAACCTAGTGGCTAAATCCTGGAGTCTATTATTTTTAACAGACAATGTGCCCTCATGCACAGTCTGCAGGATGTCCCAAGCATCCTTGGCTATCTCACACATTGAGATTCTCCTAAACTCAGCAGAACAGACAGCACCATGTATGGCATTAACAGCTTTGCTGTTCCTATTGCTAGCATCAAATTCGTCCTTGGTCCAGGTCAATTTGTCTTTAGGGGAAGTGACCCCATCAACAGTAACAACGGGAGGTTTCCACCCGTATTCAACAGTCATCCAGACCCTCTCATCTAAGGACTTAAGGAACGCTCTCATGCGAACCTTCCAATGCAAATATTCTGTGCCATCAAAAAATGGCGGACAATTTAAGGGTTGACTACGCTCCATAGCTAATGGGTCAAGGATCGAGTTCAGGCTCTGATACCAATTGAAAGATCGATTTTACACAAAGTTCTGACCCTATGCGGAAATAATCACAATTAATTGAGACAAGTCCTAATTAATGTGTCTATGGAAAATCAACTACCAACCACCATATCCAACAACAATAAATTCCACAATATTAATTTAATACGAAATGTAAATTGCGGAAAGGTAAATCAATCACACAAAATCAACACAATAATTTTGGTGACGAAGTGGAAAACTCTTCCGAGTAAAAAAACCACTCCGGGTATATCCTAAGTTCTGACCCTATGCGGAATTACAGACAATAAGCAGGACAAGTCCTGTTACTGCTACTATGGAATTGCAACAGGCAATATAACAAATCAACCAATTAAAATAATAAGCTGCAAATGTAAAAACAATAACAATAATAAAAGCAGCAAATATAATCAATCACACAAAATCAACACAATAATTTTGGTGACGAAGTGGAAAACTCTTCCGAGTAAAAAAACCACTCCGGGTATAGGCTACCACCCGAATCCACTATATCGAGAAATAACTTACAGCGATGGTCAAGACCTATGGTGGCAATTCCACCGACTCAAGTACCTCTATACTGCAAGAACTCAAGGAACTCCTCAAGCCCGTAACCCACGGTTTTCTTCAGAACCTCTGAAGTCTCTGAGTAGATTATATCACCAATTGACGCCGGAACTCCGACTACCAAACTTCCTCCTAAAGAACTCTAAAGGATTAGGGAATTTGGGTTAAGTTGTGTTGAAGGTTTATCAAAGAATGGATTTCACCTTTAATAAAGAAGACATGAGATTCAAAGAGTCTTCAAGGTGAAATCAAATAGAGTTGAAAGCTTTGAGAGTATTTGGCTCAAGAGAAATATGCTTCAACCAGAGAATGGCGGCTAAGGGTTATATTTATAGGTAGGGTGAAAACCTAGGGTTTTGCAGGCCAAAAACGCGTCCAGATCGCATTCGCGTTCGAACGGTTACTAGAACGAAACACGAACGCGCCCTTTCTGTGAAGACTCGTTCGAACGCTACTCGAACGCACAACGAACGGATGCTCTCTGGAATGATCCCGTTCGAACCCCACAAGAACGTGCTTCGAACGTTTGCTCTCTGGAATGCTCTCGTTCGAACCCAATAGAGAACGTGGCACTAACGCCACACGTTCGAACCCAATTACGAACGCAGCACCAACGCCACTCGTTCGAACACTGAAACGAACGCACCACGAACGCATGTCTGATGCACAGCAGCCAAAACCCAGTCCAATTGCACAAAGATCTTCACGACATATTACAACTCAATTGAACTTATTTTGTCACGGATACATGCCAATAAAAATGGAACTCACAATGTCAATGTTGCTTTGAAAGACCTAAAACTCTGCTTGGCAGTATACGGAATTTAATGCATGTAATGATTATAACTAGATCTCAGATGACTGACCTGTAGAAAGATTTTAAAATATCTAGTTAAAGTGGAATTTCATTTTATTCTCTCTCAAACTATGTATTTTTCTGTTGGCTAAACTTACTATCCAAATATCTGTACCTTGTTATGTTGCACAACCATACTGAATTTCCAACTAAATTTCCCCAGGTTTTATGCAGCAGAGGTTGTCATTGGCTTCGAATATCTCCACTGTTTAGGTATTTTGCTGTGCTTCATCTATATTGATTTTCTGTTAAGTTACTTCTCTTATAGTTATTGATGTAACGGCCTGCTCGTTCAAATGAGATTTCAGACTGTTCGAACGAGCTAGACAAGGCTGCTCGTTCATGAGTCATTCGTCTATCATTCGAACAAGCTTGTTTGTTCAAATGGGCTTCCGCACTGTTCAAACGAACGTCATACAGTTTTGCTATTTTTATGTTTTCCTATTTCAGTTTTAATTCAATAAAACCCATAGGCTTTAGGACAGCCAAGTTAAGTTATTAGGGTTAATTTATGATTATAGTTAATTATAAAAGGATTCTTGAACCCTCATTGTTGCTTTAGACTTCAATTTTATCAATAATATCATAATTTCTTTAGAAACTTCAGTTTCTTTTTATCTTTCACGTTTCCATTTCGTTAGTTATTTTATTGATTTAGACTTGAAAAAAGGCCAAGAAGTTAATCATGTAATATCAAAACACTCATTTGAATTGAACAAAAGTATTGTGCATTACTGTTGAAAAATCATGTTTTTTATATTCTTTAATATAGAAGATTTGGTAGTTATTATATTCCCTGATTCTTAGGGATTTAGGAGACTTTCTATTTTTCTCTTTCCTATTTTATTCTTTCCTAATTTAGTCACTACAGATGTGTATATATATGTATTGAACAAACCTAATTGATAATAAAAAAAATTCGACATTCTTTGTCATGGTATCAGGGCTTTAGGTTCCCTCTTTTCATTATTTTGCAAAACAACTGTCAGTTTTTTTTTTTTTTTTTTTTTTCTGGTTCTCATTCCAGAACTTTATCTATCCCAATATCTAGGTAGAAAATCATTTGTGTTCCCTTTTTTCTCTCCTTAAGACATGTCTACAAGCACTAAAGTCAGCCACACGTCCGAATCTCAAGCAATCGAGGCCCAAACAACCGAGATCGGACACTCTACTTTTGGGGATTACCCAATATCCAGGCAGTGTATAGGTTGAATGGCAGAAATTATTTGAAGTGGTCTCAACTGGTAAGGACGCACTTGAAGGGCAGAGGAAAATTGAGTCATTTGCTCGGCACTGGCCCTAAGAAGGAAGATCCAAAATATGATGTGTGGGATGAGGAAGACTCGATGGTGATGTCCTGGCTTTGGAACTCTATGTCCCCAGAAATCAGTGATACTTGTATGTTCCTCGATACCGCCAAGGATATTTGGGAGGCTGTCAAGCAAACGTATTCAAAGGTTCGTGATGCTGCACAAATCTATGAGATCAAGACTAAGATTGCTGCCACTAAACAGGGAAACCGGACAGTTACTGAATATTCCAATCTTTTGCAAAGCCTTTGGCAAGAGATGGATCATTACCAATGCATTCACATGAAGTGTAGTGACGATGCAGCCACGCTTAAGAGGTTTGTTGAAAAGGACAGGATTTATGATTTTTTAGCTGGACTTAATATGAAATTTGATGCAGTGCGGGTTCAAGTCCTTGGCAAGGAGGATTTTCCGTCTCTCAACGAGACAATTTCAATCATTCGTGCTGAAGAAGGAAGGAGAGGAGTTATGGTTGAGAATATTTCTGTTGAAAGCTCAGCGTTAGTGTCAAAAACAGCAACTGAAAAGAGTACCATTTTTTAGCAGTCATTCACTGAAGAGAACAAGCAGCCAGGGCAGTCAAAGCCTTTTAACAGAGACAATTTGTGGTGTACCTACTGCAAAAAGAGTCGTCATACCAAAGAAAAATGTTGGAAGCTTCACGGCAGGCCGCAAGCCATAAATAAAAATGGAACAGTGAGGATTGTACAATGGAGAGGACAAGGTCAAGCTCATATGGTTGGAATGCAATCAACTGAGGATAACAATAGCTCAGAGCCGTCACTTGAATTCAATAGAGATGAGATTGAGAGATTGAAGAACCTTCTTGGGTCGCTGGAGAAGCAATCATCTTCGGCAGGTACTTGCAATTTAGCTGTTTCAGGTATATCATCATCTTCTTACGCTCTTAGTGCTTCAAATAATGTCACTCCTAACACATGGGTCATCGACTCAGGAGCCACAGACCATATGACTTTTTCCTCCACGAAATTTATCTCATACACGCCCTGTCCTAGCAATAAGAAAATCACTATAGCTGATGGTTCAATCACTACTGTTGCAGGACAAGGAGATATTTTTATTAGTGATTCACTTACACTAAAAAATGTTCTCCATGTCCCGAAATTATTCACCAACTAACCAAAGATGCTCATTGCAATGTGATTTTTTACCCCTCATTGTTTATTTCAGGAACGGGGGACGAGGAAGATGATTGGACATGCTAAGGAGAGAGATGGTCTATACTATCTTGAAGAACCGAGTAAACAACTTAAGATTGAAAATCGTTTCCCTTTTTCATTCCTTACCGAGTCATGGAAATCCAATAAAGATAAGATATGGCTTCATCACCTTCGTCTTGGTCACCCGTCATTTCATGTTCTTAAAGTGTTGTTTCCTTCATTATTCAATAGACTATCAGTTGAAAACTTTCATTGTGATGTGTGCGAACTCGCAAAACACAAACGTTCTGTTTTTCCAATAAGTAATAAAAGAACTTCTATTCCATTTACTCTTATCCATAGTGACATTTGGAGGCCTTCTACTGTGCCCAGCATTTCTGGGGCTCGTTGGTTTATTTCGTTTATTGAAGATTGTACTCGTATGACATGGATTTTTCTTTTAAAAAACAAATCAGATGTGAGTCATGTATTTCCAACTTTCTTCAATATGGTCAAAACACAATTTGGAGTGGGAATTAAACGGTTTCGATCTGACAATGCCAAAGATTATTTTAATCAAACCCTTTCTCCATTCTTTCAACAACACGGTATCATTCATGAGTCATCTTGTATTAGCACTCCCCAACAAAATGGAGTGGCCGAACGAAAAAATGGCCACCTTTTACAAGTCACTCGAGCCTTTCTTTTCCAAAAACAAGTTCCAAAGAATTATTGGGGAGAAGCTGTGTTAACTGCAACTCACATTATAAATAGACTTCCCACTAGGGTACTTGGTTTTCAGAGTCCCGCACAAATCTTTGCAAAGTTCTATCCCAATTTCCATGTCACAAACAATCTGATTCCCAAAATATTTGGTTGTGTTGCCTTTGTTCATGTCCATTCTCAACATAGGGGCAAGCTTGATCCAAGGGCTCTCAAATGTGTCTTCGTTAGTTATTCATCTACTCAAAAGGGCTATAAATGTTATCATCCTCCCACACGAAAATTTCATGTGTCTGCCGATGTCACCTTTGTTGAAGACGACCAATACTTTCACGACCCTTATCTTCAGGGGGAGATGTCATTCATGGAAGATAAGGACAAAAAGTCTTTCCTTCTTGAGCTACCTGTGTCTAAGCCATTTGAGTTTTCATCTCCTCCTGTAGAGCCTGATTCTTCATCCCCTCCTGTAGAGCCCGAGTCTTCATCCTCTCATGTAGAGTCTGAGTCTGTTCCTGACCGCCAGTCCAATTCTTCTATGCATCGTGTCTCAATCGAAAATGACATACGTTATACACCAAAAGCACAGAAAATAAACCAAACTCGCCCTGAGTCCTTTGCTAAGGTTTATTCAAGAAGGAAATGGCCATTCTCTCAGCCTGTGCAGGAACAATCATCTGACTCAAAGCCTGTGACTGTTGAGGTAAGTACTTCTCTTAATTCTAATATTTCAGACACTCAAACAGAAAATGACTATGACATTCCTATAGCCCTTAGGAAATGAACTAGGACTTGTACCCAACATCCTTTGTACCTTTTCATGTCCTACAAAAACCTATCCCATAACCATAAGGCCTTCCTCACTAGTCTAAACAGTATCGCCATTCCTAAAACACTATCTGAAGCACTAGGAGATGAGAATTGGAGGAATGCCATGAAAGTGGAGATGGAGGCTCTAGAAAAGAACCAAACATGGGACTTGGTGAAATTGCCGAAGGGACAAAAATTGGTTGGGTGCAGATGGGTCTTCACTGTGAAATATAAGTCTGATGGTTCATTAGAGAGGTATAAGGCGAGATTAGTTGCCAAAGGTTATACTCAGACCTATGGCGTGGATTATCTTGAGACATTTGCTCCAGTTACAAAGATGAACACTGTGAGGGTGTTATTGTCATTGGCAGCCAACTTTGGATGGAGATTACAACAATTTGATGTAAAAAATGCCTTCTTACATGGGGATCTTGAAGAGGAAATCTACATGGAAGTTCCTCCAGATTCGATTCTACTAATAAAGAGCAAGTAGTATGCAAATTAAAAAAGGCATTGTATGGACTCAAACAATCTCCGAGGGCTTGGTTTGGAAAGTTTACCAAAGTTATGTTGAGTCTTGGATTTAAGCAAAGTCAAGGTGACCATACCTTGTTTGTGAGACATTCGACTTCAGGGGGAGTTACAGTTTTGCTGGTCTATGTAGATGACATAATAGTGACTGGAGATGACATGGAAGGAATTGAAAGGTTAAAGAGATGTCTGGTGAAAGAATTCGAGATCAAAGAGCTTGGCAAATTAAAATACTTTCTTGGCATAGAAGTGGCTCACTCTCGGCAAGGGATTTTCATATCCCAACAGAAGTACGTAATAGATCTCTTGAAAGATACTGGCAAACTTGGGTGTAAGCCAGTTGACACACCAATAGAGTCCAACCATAAACTAAGTGATGTCCCAGAAGATGCTGCAGTGGATAGAGGTAATTATCAAAGGCTTGTTGGAAAATTGATTTATTTGTCACACACTAGACCAGACATAGCATATGTTGTTAGTGTAGTGAGTCGTTTTATGCATAATCCCAAGGAGACTCATCTCAGGGCTGTGAACAGAATCTTACAATACTTGAAAGGTTCTCTAGGTAAGGGGATCTTATTCAGACGAAGTTCAGAATTAAGCCTTGAAGCTTATACCGACGCTGATTATGCAGGATCACTTGATGATAGTAGATCAACCTCAGGTTATTGCACGTACTTGGGTGGAAATCTGGTCAATTGGAGGAGTAAAAAACAAAACGTAGTTGCAAGATCGAGCGCAGAAGCAGAATTCAAGTCAATGGCCCTTGGAATTTGAAAACTCCTATGGCTGAAGATAATTTTGAAAGATTTGAAGGTCAAGTGGCAAGGTCCGATGAGATTGTATTGTGACAATAAGTCAGTTATCAGTATTGCACATAATCCGGTCCAACATGATCGCACAAAGCACATAGAAGTTGACAGACATTTTATAAAGGAGAAACTTGATAGTGGCCTGATTTGCACTCCATATGTCACCACAGAGAATTAGCTTGCAGATGTACTCACAAAGGGGCTGTCCAGTGCAGTTTTTCAGAATTTAGTTGACAAGCTTGGAATGGATGACATCCATTCATCAGCTTGAGGGGGAGTGTTGAAAAATCATGTTTTTTATATTCTTTAATATAGAAGATTTGGTAGTTATTATATTCCCTGATTCTTAGGGATTTAGGAGACTTCCTATTTTGCTCTTTCCTGTTTTATTCTTTCCTAGTTTAGTCACTATAGATGTGTATATATATGTATTGAACAAACCTAATTGATAATAAAAAAATTCGACATTCTTTGTCAATTACCATAAATGGGACCAACATAGTTTAAATTGCATATGTCCTCTTTTTAGTTTGGAATGACTGGGCATAAAGCGTCTATAGGTGGCTTTTTGAGTCCGTCATCAAATCCCAGGTCTCAACCCTGGATAGGCGGTGGAAAATAAAAAACGTATCATGCCTAAATCTAACTGGGGTTTGCGATGGAGGAAATGGCTCGAAAAAAAGAGGGATTCTATTCGATCTTATACATATGCGAGGAAGGTAATCAAAAAAGAAAGAAGTTTGATTCCTCATAAATTGCATTGCTTTATCCTAATGATTTCATTAAATTTAGTTATTCACCATGTATGGGCATCATGGGCTAATGAGGCGTGGGAGTCTTATTGGAATTGGGATCCAAAAGAAACTTGGTCATTTTAAGAAAGCAAAAGCGATTCCCGTAGTAGCGACGAGTGAAATGGGAGCAGCCTAGAAGTGGGGCCTCACAATCAGTAGCTAATATGCTTTTCTTGCATGTCTTTCTTCGTTCATAGTTCGATGTTCTGGTGTCCTAGGCGTAGAGGAACCGCACCATTCCATCCCGAACTTGGTGGTTAAACTCTACAGCAGTGACAAAATGTAGGCTTTCATTGATTTGATTCTAATGGATACCGGGATTCATAATGAAAGTAATCAGAAATCAAGAAATTAGAAAATCGTAAGAGCCGCCTTTCGTTTATATCAGATTGATTGGAATAAACAAAAAGAAAATACAAATAGATGAAGCAAAGAAATAGAATTGAGATACTATATACATTACATATATTGAAGTCATATTAACATGTATGAAGATACATATCCATATTGTAGATTGATCTCTGTTCAGATTCTATCTTTATAAATTACAATAATAAAAATAGATAGTATGGTAGAAATATTCATATATGAGAAAACCTTCTTCCTGTTAGTGTTCCTAGAACATGCCAAGGATCTAATAAGCAAGAAAACATGTTCATAAATTCAAAATAAGTTGCGGAATTACTTACATTGAATGGATTGAGCTTTTAAATTTTTGAGAAGAAGAAGATCTCCAAGATCTTTCCTTTGTTGATTCCAAACTTGAGTTGGTTTCCAAGATCATTCCTTTGATGATTCCAAGCTTTGAGTTGTTTGAATGAAGATCTCCAAGATCCTTCCTTTGATGATTCCATGCTTTGAGTTGGTTTCCCTATCACCTTAGTTGATTTCTACAAGTGCTAGCTAGTTTGATTTTGCAACAAAATCAAAGAGAAATGATGAAGAAGCTCACGCCCAAATGGAGGCTTCTAGGTTTTTTTTTTTCATTTCCAAAATGTGTTACAAGTGTGTTGAGTGAAGAGAGAGAGAAGGCTTTTTGGTTTTGTTTAAAGGGTTTTACCCTTTTACCCAAAACCATGTAGTTGGGGTAATTTGGTTTCACCAAAACCAAGTAGTTGGAAAGTAAGTGGTTTTGGCATAAATGCCAACCACTTTCCAACCACCACTTCACATGTGTGACATGTGTGAAGTGGGCCCCACCATCTTGAATTCAAAATTCAAAATGTCTCTACGAACATTTGCCGCGGCTCGGATCCATTTAATCCGATTAAACGAACTTTCGTCGTTAAATAATTAAATCTAATTTAATTAAATAACGATGCCTCGCAAATATATTACGAACGTCGTCTACGAATTAATTCTAAATCAATTCGTTCATTCGCATTAAAGTCCAACTTTAATTTCGTAATGAAATCCAATTCATATTAATATATCCGATATACTAATTTTAGCCCATACGAACAAATTAAATAGAAAATCAATATAACTATTAAATTTATTTTACCGATTAATTCCAAATTAATCGCGTTCTCTTTCTTCCGAACACATTTAATCCCAGATTAATAATACCTCAATTAATCCCAGATTAATTTTCTCCATCTTAATTAATCCCAGATTAATTTTCTCTCTTAATTAATCCCAGATTAATACTAATTAAATCAACTGTCATCGGTGAATCTTTGGGAAGCGACCCAAGAGATCCCTGGATATGTTGGCAGTAAATACGGTCATCGGATTATCCGAATACGTGCGTACCTCGTACCACGTGCTTACCGATTTACAAGACATGGTTGGCTTCTAGCAAAGCACCGTGCCTACCCAATTCTCCAGAAATATTCTTACTGGAATATATAATCTATGTCAGGCGTAGTATACGTAGTATTGCGTATTGCGATCCAGTATCGGATTGTCACGTGCTAGGCCTGGGGCTGGAATGTGTCTGCCCCGTACGAAGCACATGTCGGATGTCTGGTAACTAGTCTCTATAATCGGACATACATGACCTAGTCATAATATCCCGATGACTGCAGTACTTAAGAGCACTAGTACCGTATCCTACGTGACATCATCTCCACTATGACTGGAGTGATACTTCCGTCTTGACATCACACCCAATACACTACGATTCTCGATATACCTAGCAGAGGCGTACACATAACCTGTTAAAGCCCTGGACGACCAAAACTAAAGCATATCGATTGTCGCAAGTAATAGCGATGCAAGTCTCAGGTTAAGACCAAATACACCTACCCTGATTTCGGACTTCCATAGACACATAGTCATACTACCAATGGAATTCCGAGGGGTCTATCCAGAGCGAAGCTGTTTTCCGTACCATCGGTAAAACACAACCTCCTATTACACTTGCATGAGTATCCTATACCCAAATATATGAGAACTATGCCGTTATGATCCCACATAACACGCACAAGTGTAATACTAGTCTATTCCGCATTATCGATGTCCAGTCTCAATAATACTACGACTAGGGATATTTAATGATTAATCCTTCGAGGACTGATACTGTCTCATATCATCTCAATCCAGGAACTAATCATAGGGACCTCCTATCATTTATACATATAGGTGATCTAATCACAAATGATTAGAGTGCAATCTCCTTGTCACATAGTTAATTTGTACAACAACACCATGATCTGTACAAATAGTGACGCTATGGGTCATAACTGTCCAACACTTCCTACATAACCCGATCAATTCGATCAGGCACTCACCATCTATTTTCATTGTTCAACTCTTTGACAATACGAAAACTCATTGTTCAACTCTTTGACAACATGAAAAAACCAAAAGCTCTGTCCTCCCTCTCTATCTATCCAAGGGATGAAAGGGCAGAGGTCTTTGGTGTCCCCTCCAGTCAAGAAGTGGGGCCTGACAATCACTAGCCAATATGCTTTTCTCGCATGTCTTTCTTCGTTCATGGTTCGATATCCTGGTGTCCTAAGCGTAGAGGAACCACACCAATCCATCTCGAACTTGGTGGTTAAACTATATTGTGGTGGCAATATTGTAGAGGAGATCATGAGGAAAAATAGCTCGACGACAGGATGATAAAAAGCTCAACACCTCTTATTCTTACTACTTTTGCAATATGAAAAAAAATGAAAAACGAAAGAGTCGTCTTATTCAAAGCCCCAATTATGAAATTCCTTCTCTCCCACTTCACACCTCGTAATGCACCATGTTCTTATAGAGAGAAAGGTGCTTTCACATCTTCCTAACTCGAAATGGAAATGGCTAAGGAGAGGAAAGGTTCATTTTTTTAGGGTACTTCTGAGAACAGATCCAGTGGAATCGGGGCGGGGCCTATAGCTCAGAGAATTAGAGCACGTGGCTACGAACCACGGTGTCGGGGCTTGGGAGAATCGATGACTGCATCTTTGATGCACTTGCTAGTACATTTGAGAATTCTTAATTTTGCTAATTGTAAATAGCCCCAAGATTATGGAACAAAGGACTATCCCGAACCTACACCGAGATCTGATGATAGAAAATTGCAAATAAGTCATATGAGTCTTTGGTGGTTTCTTTATGATTGTGTCATCCTTCTCTGCTGCCTTATATCTTTGTACTGTTTGCCACAATCATGTTTAGTTGACGAAGAATATACATCACGTAAAAAATGTGAATTTGTGTTGGTGATGTTTTTGTGCAGGAATAATTTATCGGGACCTGAAGCCTGAAAATATTTTACTCCAGAAAGATGGGCATGTCGTATTGACTGACTTTGATTTATCATTTATGGCATCCTGCAAACCCCAAGTATGTTACCGTGTTCGTATTAATGGATTGCATTTTCATTAATTACAAATGGTTTTCTGGTTCTTGACTTATGGTTCCGGACTTATGTTCCATGAGTATGGTTAACTGGTCTATGTCAAATCACCTTCTTGCTGAAATTCCAATTAGGCAGCTTTTGGATGGAAGGAAGAACATTTCCTCTAAGCCATTTGATTAAAGTATATGTCTATCTTCTTGTTAATTTTCTTATGTAGTCCGTTCACACCAACTCTACAAGATTACAGTTAGGTTCATTTTCTTCTCTTTTTAACCACGCAGAATGCCTGTAGTGCCTTGTTAACACCAAGAATCTGCAAGGAACACATCTTTCTAGAATTCTTTCTAATTGATACTTGTCATATTCTTAGTAGGGAAACTAAAGACTTCATTTACATGCCAAAAAATTTTATGTCATGCAGATTATTAAGCATGCACCATCAAATAATAGGAGAAGATCTAGGAGTCAGCCACCGCCAACATTTTTGGCAGAACCAGTTGCACAGTCAAATTCATTTGTAGGAACCGAAGAATACATTGCTCCTGTAAGAGAGCTTTTATTCATGCCTAAGGCTATTTCATGCTACTTGTAGTATTTTAATTTATTCATTTATTTATTAGATGAAAGCAATTCAATTTCCTTGAGATTCTAAACTGGTCTTTGCAACTATAAAATAAGAGAAATTACTTGGGAGGTTAAACTAATTGAGTATATGCTTTATGACTTAAACTTGCAGTCCTGATGGCTTCTCAAATTCTAGGTTAGATAAACCCCAACAGTTTATTCTCACCTTTCTGTGAACGGTTTATTCTCACCTTTCTGTGTTATCGTATACTGAAAATTGTTATATATTGAAATATACTTATCGGAAATTAAACATGGATGTTCAGGACAACATATATGTTCTTAAGAAAATTTCTCTTAAAAGACACCAAAAGTGCTCATTATGATGAATAACTAAGGAAATTAAGGGAAAATTAATTTTCAGTCTCCAGCAGTTCTAGCTGGTTGAAGTTTAAAGTCAAGGAAAAGGAATGCACTGGAAGAAATGAATCAGAAGAGCTCAGCATTTTCTTTGATTTGCTTCCAACAAAACAGAATGTGATAGAACTAACAACTGAAGCAGTGCGTCTCAATTCTTTCCTTTTCCATTTATTTTTTCCTGTATTAATGAAAATTTTTCACCAAAGCCTGTGCTGTAAAGAATATGTTTGCACTAACCAAGTTTTTGTTTAGTGGCACTTGAAAACTCAGCTTCAGTGTCTACTTGAAAACTCAGATTCAGTGTTTAAGTACTTGAAAGAAATACGTATTCTGCTCCTTTTCTCTATTGTTTTTTCACTTTCAAGTGCTTTCAGTATACGTGTCTCCGAATAAAGTACGTTACTACATTGGCATATTCAATCTGCTGCATAAATTTAGGGAAAGGGTTGCATGGCTATAGTTTTTCCAATTTTTGCCATACATCATGTCAGTCATAATATAGTCTTATTCTTTCGTCTATGCATTTCAATTTAAAGTTATGAGTTGGTTGATTTCAGGAAATTATTACGGGTGCAGGCCACAGCAGTGCTATTGATTGGTGGGCTCTTGGTAAGCTCATGTTGAACACGTGATGTCATGAATATTGTGTCTGCTTCCTGTTTTTTTCTTCCACTTCAAAAGTGAAATACTTGGTTTAATTGGTTACTGATTCAACTTAATGAAACGAGAATGGCGTAGTTGACGTCCTAATTAACATTCTTAACTATAATGTAAGTGTTAACTCACATGGGAAATTCGCTTGGTATGCTAGTTGATGATAAAAACTTGTACAATAACCATATTGTGAGAGGATCAGCTCTACAGTCTACAGGAAAGTTATAGTCATTTGCAATTGGTATGCCTATTAACTCATTTTGATAGTCATGGCATGTATAATGTAATGTAAAAGTTTGAAATCACAGAAACCGAAGGGAAACAAAGATGTTTTTTTCCTTCTCTTTTCTTTTCTTGAGATGAGATTTTTTATTTATTTTTTTAATCTCGCTTTCTTTAGGGTACATTGTTGGAGAATGTAGTGAGGAATCTAATTTTGAGGCGTGTATGACACTTTCTTAGATCAATATTTGCCCCCGTTATGTGTTGTAATGGTTGCAGGACAAATACACTCTAGGATACAACAAAATTTAGAGATGCAATACAACACTTGTTGAATCTCTACTTGAGAATTTTTTATATGAAAATTGTTACATGTGATTAATCATTTCCGTGCTCTATATATAGGCAATCAATATTTGCCTCCAAATGACATATTTTTTAATCATGATTTTCTGAACCAGTGTCTTATTGTCACGCCAATGACAAGCTATAGTCGCGACAATATGCACGGGCTTCATATTGTCGCGACAATGACTACTCATTGGCGCGACAATGTAAGTCAGAGAATCCTTTTGTATCAGCGTCTCATTGTCGCGTCAATGAGTAACTATTGTCACGATAATGTAAGGCATAATATCTTTTTCGTTTCAGGTGACACGAAATCAGTTATTTCGGTTAACCTTGCATTTGAATTTCGTTTCGTTTTTGTTTCGAGGGCGCTACCCCCTTGACCCATTACGACCTTTCCGGAAAGGTCGAACCCCGCGACCTAACTGGGAAGGTCGATCTTTGATAAATTAACCCTCTTTAATTATATATATATAACAACACACTTAGACATTGAGATTTTGATGGAGCAATTAATCATATGATTTATTTTGAAGACATGCATATTTTATTGAATTTGCTCCTCAAGGACAATTACCACATTTAGCTAGTCTATTGCTTGTGCTTGAGACTCATTTTTATGTCTGCCCTTCAGGTATTTTGTTGTATGAGATGCTCTACGGCCGTACGCCTTTCAGGGGTAAAAATAGACAGAAAACATTTGCCAACATCTTGTACAAAGACCTCACCTTCCCAAGTAGCATTCCGGTAAAATCTTAAATCTTTGAAGGGTCCCCATTGTGTATGATTCAGTTGGATAATTAATCTTTTAAATTTAATATATAATGCAGCTTTAGATACATCCTCAAAAATGTCTTAGAAGGGGAACAATAATTTCTTGATGTTGCAGGTAAGTCTTGCGGCCAGGCAGCTAATTAATGCATTGTTGAACAGAGATCCTGGAAGTCGTTTAGGATCAAATGCTGGTGCCAATGAAATTAAAGAGCACCTTTTCTTCCGTGGAATTAATTGGCCTCTTATTCGATGCATGGTACTATTAAAACTGTAGCATATGTAGCATATAGCTAGCTAATGCATGCAGTTACTTACTTGCATGTTTCTTTATATATGCAGATCCCGCCACCACTAGAGGCACCTCTTGAGTTAATTGGAAAAGATCACAAAGCGAAGGATGTCAACTGGGAAGACGATGGAGTGCTCGTTAATTCTATTGATATGGAGATTTTCTAGAGAGAGATATAGATTAATAATACCATTAATTACTCCTCCTATTTTATTCATTTGCATTGCACTTATCGTTGAGCATGCAAGGAGTATGCAAAATGTTATGTAAAATGGGTTCCTACAGACTAGAGAAGTTGGTCTGAATAAAAAAGGCTAACAAGTTGAGAACCACGAGTTTAGAGATGATGAAACTTTCCCAGGGCACCTGGATTTTTCTTGAGCTATACACTGGGATGTATGAAGAGTTGGGGAATAGGTCAGACTTTGAAAAACTCATTCACATTAATTATTTTTATTTAAATTTGGGTTTGGAAAAATATATTAAGAGCATAAATTGAGTTTTTCCAATATTTTGAAAATATTAACAAATAATACTTAAATTTAGGGAATAGTGTTTCAAAGTTGGATTATTTGCCAACCCTAGATTTATGGGTGGATGGATGGATGGATTATAATTGTATGACTTAAGGTATAAACAACACTTTCATTCCTTTGTAGTCGTAGACTTGGATATCCGACTTTTATCTAATCATCATTGATAAATAGTTCGAATAAAGTCTGATTGTGTGCCACGGTCCCAGTATCATGTTAGCAATATTCACATCAATTTTTTGCGACTACATACATTTTCACAAGTATTGGAGAGGTGCCACAGGTTATTTTGTGCACTTGTGGCAAATCCACCTTTGCCGCTGGCCGTTAGTACGTTCTCCCTCTTTGTAAAGAAGTTCATGTTTCGGGATACCATATGAAGCTCACCCGGGGTCATAAGTAACTCTCATAGTCACATGTATCAGGGAGATTATATATAATAATTCTGTAGCATTGTGAAGAAGCTTATATTCTGAGGCGCTAGATCGAGTTGGGTCGGGGTCACAGATGAAGCTTGTGGTCACATGTACTGAGGAAATTTCTGTTGTGGAGTCTGATTTTGAAGTTTGTCGAGAGATTCTTGCAGTGTGCCAACTTTTGCCTTAACTCTGCATTTTGCTGCAAAAGTGGGGTATTGTAGAAAGCCATAAGACGAGCTCGTCTAAGAACATAATTTAATCTTAAAGTCACTTATATTATGATTTATTGACTCGCTGAAAGAATTCTCAAAAACTCATTATACTTTAAATTTTAGAGGGGAGTGTGACCACTCAAGCTTTAGGCATGTATACTGGTGAAGCATGTGTAATGTCTTTAAAAGCTCTTTAGGGGGAAGTCTAAGTGAGCTTTGGGGTGGCCAATGGGGTTTTGGTGATCTATAGGCATTTGTCGCGAACCATTTCGCCCCTAGATGTTACTTGTATAATGATGTAATATAATGATCATGATATTAATAAATTGTCATATTTTTATATCTGATTGTACTATTTATTTTCCTGGTCTCGGGTCAGTGTGGACTCGTGTTCGTATGCTATGAGAATGTTTATTAACTTTCATAACTTGCTGCTATATGAGCATTTAGACATCTAAAATATGGAATTTGAATATGTGTGCTATGGGAAGGCTGACTAACAAGGTGTGGACATCGGTAAGTATCGCACGAGCCCGATTTTCCGCTATAGGATAAGTCGGCCCGTGATAGTTGGTATCAGAACCCTAGGTTGGGCACGAAAATTGTCTACAAATATGAGCGGATGTTATAGAGGGGAAGTTAATGTTATAGGACTAGTGTGAAGCCTTGATAGCGCAACGGCTCGAGAGGAAGCCGCGAGATGGCACGATGACACACGTGGGAAAAAGTAATGCCCTAATGTCGTGGGATAGTGATGGACAATGTGCGAGCACACGAGAAGTGATGTTTACATATGCGGTTGGCTCAGGTGTAGCTAAAATGTCCGGAAGACACCCAAAATGGATTTGAAACTTGTCTACGAGAGACAAACAATCGGTTTATGCATCGTGAATGTGTGTGAGATACTTGGAATGTGTGGAAAGTACAACGAGAATGCTACAGTGATGTTGGCACGAATGTACTTGTTCATGAAAACTCGATATAGGGTGGAATAAGTTTCCAAATGGTTCAAAAAGGCATGAAACTCTTCTGCCATGCAAGTTGGATGTCATGACTTGATGGGAAAGTCGAGATGTGTAAGCCCTCTTGTGTGAGGCAATGACAGGAACAGGTGTGAACTCGATAGTCCGTGTAAGTAGATTGGAAATGTCTTAACAGATAAAGCCTTCGTAAGGATATGGATAATGAGTTGTGTGGACTCCCGTTAGTGGGAATGCTAACAAAAGCATAGTGGCTTGGAATATGACAAAGTAAAAGTGGGGGAGTGAACCTGAAAAGAGTCAGGTATCTCCAAAGACCCTTACGAAATATGATAATCATCGTGTTGGTTATGCATCGGTTATGTGGGAAGACAGAGGCCGACATGTTATCGGCAATGTAAAAAGCTACACATAAAGGTATGATGCCTTACGAAAGTTCAAAACTTTGTACAATGGTTGTATAGCAACGGGGAGAGACGTGAGTCTGATTTCGAAAGAAAAATTCTGGATGCATTGCGTTTCGGAGAATGCTAATGGCATAACGCGACTAAGAATAGTCATAATGGGATTTTGAATATAAGTTACGCTGATAATGGTTGAAATATGTGATTTTGGTTTTGGAATGATTTTGGGAACAACGATTTCTTCGAGAAAGTGATCTAAATTCAAAGAAGGTCTCGTGAAACGACCTTGTGAGTTGATGCAATGTTGGCAATAATACCCTGGTGGGATTGAGAACACCCGTGGAACAGAATGTCTTAGCTTGGTGTCTAAGAACAATAAGGTGGAATGACCTCAAGTGGTCATGAAGATGGATTATCACGCGATATGGAAACAATATTATCCTCAAAGTGGTTATCAACTCAATTGAGAAGCTCATGATAAAGCCAAATGACCCTAAATTGATCGTGACAATGAGGTAGTTGTTAGTGATGTGAGAGCAACTATAGTTGTCCCAGAGCAAAACTCATAAGAAATTAGCCCCAACATAGGCTAATTGATTGTGTGTGTTCGTCTTCGAGAGACCTTGTGGGCCACGCCAAGCGTCATGAGGAAAATGGGTAGGCATGGGGCCAGGGTAAAGAGAACAAACGATATATTCACAACCTAAATCAACTGAGATCTTTGTCGCTTTATCGGAATGGAACCCATTCACGTACGCGGTATGGCGTCTCTTATGGAAAAGTTACAAAATCGAAAATGAAAACTCACACACAATAGTGTGTATAAAGTAGTGACCAAAATCGGAAGCACTCATGCATGAGAGCTTGTATAGAGCTACAACTGAGATTGGACACGAAAACTAATACACAATCGTGTGTATGGAGTTGCTCCATATATAATGCTGGGATATTAGAAAAGCGGGAGCTTATATACAAGTGCATAAGTTAAGCCATTATATCGGAAACGATGACTCATATGCGAGAGCGTGTATGATGTTACTCTGTTTCGATATCATATGCCAAATCACTATAAAAATTTATATAATGTTACAAACTCAAACATGTAATCTCATTAATTGGTGTATGAATGTTATTGTAATGTCTTCTCCTTGTGTTTTATTTGCAAGAACTGAAATAGATTTGTGATAGAATGGAGTAAATGAGCTGGTTAGGTGACAAAAGACTCAAGTCTCACGGAAAAAAGTTACGAAAAAACCGAAGTGACCTAAGTTGCGGAGAAGCTGAAGAGACCGCCACAGAGTTTCAATTCGACTTCAACGCCAACTTTTCAAGGAAGCTCGACATCATTAACGACTTTTCAATCGGATGAGTCTTAGCAGCAGCTTGATTAGTGTGCAGGGTTGGTGATCCAAACATGTCCGAAAATCCTATGAGTCCAAACATGTGCGGAGATGCTATCAGACCCAAAAAAAATTATTATCTTAATCATTGTAGGCTGTGCTCTTTTTCCTTCGTCTGGGTTTTGTCCCAATTGGGTTTTACCGGCAAGGTTTTAACGAAGTAGACACACGATAACATTAACCACCAGGAAGATGAGAGAAGTAGTAGGAAGTATTTGTCAATCTTCAGCGATGGGGACTTTGAAAATGAAGAAATTCAACTAGAAGTGAAGACTTGAAGTAGAGCAAGCAGAGGATTGAAGATTGAAGACCTCCAAATGAATCAGAAATGAAGACATTATGCGATTTGAACAAGCTCCCAAGCTACACCATCGTCGAGGACGTCGATGAATGAAGTGGGGGAGAATGTCACAGTCCCAGTATCATGTTAGCAATACTCACACCAATTTTCTACGACGACATGCATTTTCACAAGCATTAGAGAGGTGCCACATGTTATTTTTACGCATTTATGGCAAAGCCACATTTGCCGCTACCTATTAGTACGTTCTGCCACTTTGTAAATGAGCTCATATTTCAGGATAGCAGATCAAGCTCACATGGGGTCATAAGTAACTCTCATTGCCACATGTATTGGGGATATTTCATTCGTGAGGTCTCATTCTGAAGTTTGTCGGGAGATTTAGAAGCTTGCTCACTTGCTGCTAGCCTCTAACTTAGTTTTGCAGCATTGTGAATAGGGGTGAGCAACGGTTCCGGGTCTACCCGGAACCGGTTGGAACCGGACCGATTTTCCGGGTTTGGAACCGGAACCAGTTATAATCGGGTAGGTTTCCGGTTCCAAAAATGGAGGAACCGATTTTATCCGGGTAGGTTCCGGTTCCCAAATGATCGGAACCGGAACCGGACCATGGAACCCGGTTTTAATAACGTACCAGATAATTTCTGTTGAAATTTAGAATCTAAATTAGGTCGAAAATTGTATTTCTGAGACAATGTGAAATTTATAGATGTTTAAAAAACTTTTTATTACTTCTTGTTATTACTGGCTATTTCAATTGGCCAATACTTTTACCGGATTATAACATTTTTTATTTACTTGTTCTGATTACATTCAACTGAGGTGTTAAACTGGGACTACCGATGGCTTCTATTTAAACACTGGGACTACTGATGGCCTCTGTAACCTTGTTAGCCCGGAGCTCGGAGGATATAAATATCATAGGAATAATGATTTGATTAATGATTTAAAGAGAAGTAAAATTAATGTATATTCTCAACCTGGAGCTTGCTGGATATAAAATATAAATATCATACGAATAAGAAAACTTCATTTTCTTCGTTCTTGAGCTTCCGCACTCCGATTTGGTCCCCGTTTTTTCCTACGAACTCGTATTGGAATGTAGTTTTTATTAAAATATTTTAAAATAGGGTAATTTGGAACCGGACCGGAACCGGATTGGAACCGAATATTAGGGTACCCTGTTTAATTGGGTAGGTTCCGGTTCCACTTAATGCGGAACCGAATTTTTCTGGGTAGGTTCCGGTTCCATGCGGAACCGAAACCGGTTTTGCCCACCCCTAATTGTGAATTAGCTTATGTTATGGGGCACCAGATGAAGTTAGGTTGGGGTCGTGGGTGAAGCTCATGGTCACATAGAGTGAGGAAATTTCTATCTTAGAGTCTGATTTTGAAGTTTCCGAGAGATTTTTACAATGTGCCCACTTTGGCCTTAACCGGCATTTAACACTTTACCACCGCAAAAAGGTGGGGGTGTTGTAAAAAGCCATCAAGATAAGCTAGCCCATGGACGTAATTTAATCCCAAATTTACTTATAATGTGGCTTATTGACTCTGTGAAAGAGTTCTCATAAACTCATTGTAATTTAGATTTTAGATGGAGTATGACCACTCAATCGTTAGATGTGTATACTACGTTGGAAATTAGGCCCGACATGGGCCCGCAGAGCTTTAACCCGGCTATTTTTCTTATGGGCGGGGGCTAGTGTCTTAATAAATAGGTTTTTTAATTAAAATTCGAATAAGAGCTTTTAAATAAAAGCTCATGCCCTACCTTTTATTACATACAATTTAAAAAAAAAAATATATATGTTTGTAGAATTATATGTTTGTAGTGTAAAATTATTTATTATTAGCATTTTTAATGCATTGATATAGTGTTTTATTATTTATATTTGTGTTTTTAAAGCTTGTTTAAGTTGTATTAGTGTTGCTCGTTACTTTCTTAATATATATTTTTAATAATTAGAACTTATAATATATTTTACATGGTGTAAACTTTTGAAAAATTCATTTTATAGTGAGGTTATGTCAATTTTTTTAAAATATATATAACTATTTAATTAATAATTTATAAAAAAAAATTTAGGCCCGGGCCCAGCCCCATATCAAGCGGGCTAGGGCACAGCTTGACCCTCTCATAAACAGACAGGGCTTTTGAGGGCTTGGGCTTTAATATATTTCTGGCCCGGCCCATTGTCAACCCTAGTATATACTGGTGAAATATGTGTAATATCTTTAAAAGCTCTTTAGAGTGAAGCCTATGTGAGTGTGAGTCTTGGGGTGACCAAGGGGGCTTCGGTGATCTAAAGACATTAGTTGTGAACTATTTCGCCCTTAGATGTTTCTTGTATAATGATGTAATGTAATGATCATGATATTAATAAAATACCATATTTTTATATCCAGTTGTACTATTTATTTCCCGGGTCCCAAGTCAGTGCGGGTCCGTGTTCGTATGTTATGAGAATGCTTATTAACTACCATAATTTGTCATGATAATTCTTATTAACTTGCCGTTAGATGAGTATGTTGTACGGGCCAAATTTGGGCCCAAGGGTAAAACCGTCTTGTCAGTTCGAATCATTGGATAGATAAGGCCTAATTAAAGCTTGCATGTACCTTTTTGGACCTTCGAACTGATCCCTAACGGAAAACATCACATTGGCTATTGTTTCCCCTTTTACTAAACATGATATTCTTCATCGCCGAAAGATGAATTCTTGAGCACGTTGTGGGCCCCGTCGCCGGATATTTCAGCATGTTGTGGGTCCCACCATCACAAGTACAGCTCATGTTACAGCCATAATTCTGAAGCCGACGAACCAGAGCGTGCCACTTCGACAAATCGCGCGTCGCGACGCGAGCTGGGCGTCGCGACGCCGGACCCCTACTGACGCCTATAAATAGAGCTCGAAATTTCAAATTCAGATGTACCATCTCTCAAAATTCTCACATGTAAATAGGGAGTTTTCTATCTAGTTTCTTTTAATTTTAGTTTTGTAATTAATTTTAATTACTTTCTGTAATAATAGTAATTTACTTTTACTTTCTTTACGTTTTACAGTTTTTACTATTCACCATGAGGAGGTAACTTCCCCTGCTATGGTGAAAGGTAATTCTTTTACTATTGCTATTTAGATTAATCTCCCTTAAATATAATTATTCACTATTTAAAATATTGACTTAATAAGGATACCGCCAGATTGGTCGGTTGGTAATCATTTTAATCTGGTTTAAATCTGACTAATCAAGGATACCGCCAGATTGGTCGGTTGGTAATTAAATTTTCTTACCGCCTATATGGCAGGTTTATTTTGGTTCCGCCTTTATGGCTGGTTGGACTTAATTTGACTTAATCAGGTACCGCTTATATAGCTGGTTGGTAAAATAATCACAAGTTAATATATTATATTAAGGGATATATCTAATTAGTAGTAGTAAAAGTTGATCCTTTTACCTTAGCATTTTATTTTATTGCAATTTACTTTTCAGCTTTTCTTTACCTCATTACTTTTCAGCATTTTTACTTTATGTCTTTATTTTCAAGTTTTTACTAGCCCTAGTTATGTTTGTAACTAAATTAGTTATCTGGGGTTGTGATGAATTTTAATATCACCGGTTTATAAGGGGTTATTTTATAGTTTGGGTAATTTAAAGGTTTACTTATTAAGTCTTAAGCTTAATGCTTCTTGTTATTGGCCACTAATAAGATTGATCTGGTAAATCTAAAATGAACTAGACATAGGATTTTAGGTTTCAGCCTTAGACTTAATAGCCCACGATCTTCCTTGAGGATAGATAACCCTTTAATAGATTTCCTTACAGGATAGACATATACCTGTCGGGCGGGGGTAACCATAATTGGAACTTAAACTTAATGAATCCAGATAATTTGGTTGACATAGACATATGGTTCAATTGGGTTAAACTGGGTATTTGCGTCTGACCATCGACAGAGGCTTTCACATAATTTAGTGTTCCAGGTTAGTAAACCGATTTATTACACAAACATAAAATAACCACTTCATCTTTAAAATGATATTGGAAGAATCACAACCCTAGATAGTTTTTAATATTGAATTTTCTTAAACCTACTTTCGAACAATTTTATTTACTTGTTTTTAAATTTAGAATCGTCACCATTTCAAATCAATCAAACAACCTGTTAGATTCTAGTAATCATTTGACCTCATAAAATTAATAGCTTAGGTATTAAGTCCTCGTGGGATCGATACTTTTTATACTACTTGAACGATACGTGCGCTTGCGTTATACGCGTGTGTAAGCACCGGTCAAGTTTTTGGCGCCGTTGCCGGGACTTATTTATCTTTCACTATTAGTTTTTGAGGTTAGATACCTTACTTGTATCTAATTTTCTTTTTACTTATTGTTTGTGTTTTCTTGTGTTTCAGGTTCTCAGAAACTTCATGAGACGAACCAGAAGCTTTGAACTCCGACCGCTTGACCCGGAAATTGAAAGAACCATCAGACAGTTGAGAAGGGAAAGGCGAGAAGGCCAAGAAGCTTTAGTCAACATGGAACCTGAACCTTTGGAGGTTGCACCACCAATTCCCATTCGAGACAGAACCATTCCGGTGGTTGACAGACTCATTTCTTGTATTGTACTTCCTCTCTTACCAGCAAATGCGGGTGACATCAAAACATGCATTCAGATGATTCAGCAGTCAGTTCAGTTTGGGGGAATGCAACTGAAGATCCTAATGCCCACATCAGCAACTTCCTGGAAGTTTGCGGCACTTTCAATTACAACCGAGAAGCTGAAGAAGCAATGAGACTGCGTGTTTTTCCATACTCCTTGAAGGACTAAAGCTTGGCTACATTCACTACCAGCAGGTTCCATCACAACTTGGAACACTTTAGCCACCAAATTTCTTGCAAAGTACTTTCCTACCACCAAGCCAGAACTGGAAACTGAGGAATGACATCACATCTTTGTACAACAAGACTCAAAACTCTCTACGAAGCTTGGGAAAGGTACAAAGATTTGCTCCGGAAATGTCCTCACCATGAGATTCCAAAATGGCTTCAAGTCCAAACTTTCTATAATGGACTTTCTGGAATAATGAGAACCACAATCGATGCTGCTGCTGCTGGAGGAGCTTTAATGGCAAAAGAGAAGATCAAGCCTGGGACCTAATCGAAGAAATGGCCAACAACATTCCTTGTGGCCAACAGAAAGGAGCATGATCCAAAGAATTGCAGGAATTTATGAAAGTGGAGCCAATACAGCAGTCAACGCCAAGTTAGATCAGATATGCAAATTCATGGAGACTCTTACCACTGGATCCACAAGTTCACCATATGGAGGAGCACCAGAACCAAACCAACTTGAAGAAACGGTGAATTATGTCAACAATTTCAACAGACATGGGAACAATCCATATTCCAACACCTACAACCCAGGGTGGAGGAATCATCCAAATTTTTCATGGAGCAACAATTCAGGGCAAAAGAATATCCCACCACCTGGATTCCAGCAACAGAACAAAAGCCAGGAGTTTGAAAAAGAACCAGAATGAAAGAATGGATTGCAGAAGTTCAAAAAAGCAACAAGCAGCATATGATGCTATATTTCAAGCCAATCTGCTTCCATCAAAGCACTGGAGAATCAAATCGGACAACTGGCCAATGCTCAGAGTTACAGACCGCCAGGTAATCTTCCCAGCAACACAGAACCAAATCCAAGGAACCGAGGGAAGGAGCAATGTCAAGCCATTACTTTGAAAAGCGGTACTGAGATCAACAAAGATTGGAATCAAGGCAACCAAAAAAGAAATTCCAAAAGATGCAGTTCCACAGATGGAGGAAAAAAAGAAAGCAAAGGAAAAGAACAGATCATTCCACCTCCACCTTTTCCACAGCGACTTCAGAAAAAAACTGGACAAGCAGTTTGCTCGATTCCTGGAGGTGTTCAAAAGCTGCATATCAACATCCCATTCGCAGAAGCGTTGGAAGAAATGCCCAGCTATGTTAATTCATGAAAGATATTCTTTCTTTCACGAAAACGGAGATTGGGAGACTACGAGACAGTAGCATTGACGGAAGAATGCAGTGCCATTATTCAGAGGAAACTTCCCCCGAAGTTGAAAGATCCTGGCAGTTTCACTGTCCCATGCACCATTGGAGAACATTATATCGGTAAGGCTTTATGTGATTTAGGTGCTAGTGTTAACTTGATGCCTTTTTCTATTTACAGGAAACTGCAGATTGGAGAAGCAATGCCTACCTCAGTCTCGTTGCAACTTGCTGATCGAACACTAGCATTTCCAAGAGGTGTTGTTGAAGATGTGCTGGTCAAAGTTGACAAACTGATTCTCCCAGCAGATTTCATCATCCTTGACATGGAAGAAGACAAAGAAGTACCTATCATTCTTGGGAGACCATTCTTGGCTACAGGTAAAACTGTGATTGATGTGCAAAAAAGAGAACTGACCATGAAAGTGCAGGACCAAGAAGTTACCTTTAATGTTTTCAAAGCCATGAAATTCCCGAGCGATGAAAAGGAAGAAGAATGCTTCAGAGTTGATGTTGTTGATAGTATCGTTCAGGATACTGAGCCAAATCCCACAGATACACTTGAAGCTTGCATCACCAACATGACTGACAGCGAGCTAGATGCTGAAATCCTGGAATGTATCAACTACCTTGACAAACCATTCCGATTCAAATCAACACCACCAGTTGAAAGCTTGGAACTGCCAAAGAAAGATCGAATCAAGCCTTCGATTGAAGAACCACCACAGTTGGAGCTGAAGTTACTTCCGAGCCATCTCAGGTATGCATTTCTTGGAAACTCTTCTGAATTACCTGTTATTATTTCTTCTTCACTAACATTGGAGCAGGAAGAAAAGTTACTGAGAGTATTACGAGAGCACAAAAGAGCCATTGGCTGGACTATAGCAGACATTCGAGGCATTAGTCCATCATTTTGCATGCACAAGATTCTGATGAATGATGAGTACAAACCCACAGTGGAGCATCAACGGAGACTCAATCCAATCATGAAGGAAGTCGTAAGAAAGAAATAATCAAATGGTTGGATGCTGGCATCATTTACCCCATCTCAGATAGTAGTTGGGTGAGTCCTATGCAGTGTGTACCAAAGAAAGGAGGAATTACTGTGGTTACCAATGAAAAGAACGAGCTAATCCCAACAAGAACGGTGACTGGATGGAGAGTATGCATGGACTACAGGAAGCTGAACAAAGCCACGAGAAATGACCATTTTCCGCTACCATTCATTGACCAGATGTTAGACAGACTGGCAGGACATGAGTTCTATTGCTTTCTGGACGGATATTCAGGGTACAATCAGATTGCCATCGCACCAGAAGACCAGGAGAAAACTACATTTACATGTCCCTATGGTACTTTTGCTTTCCGCAGGATGCCATTTGGATTATGTAATGCCCCTGCTACATTTCAGCGTTGCATGATGGCCATCTTCTCAGACATGCTGGAGCAGAGTATGGAGGTTTTTATGGATGACTTTTCTGTGTTTGGAGATTCTTTTGACCACTGCTTGCAAAATTTGGAACAGGTGTTACAAAGGTGCGAAGATACAAACCTGGTGCTCAATTGGGAGAAATGCCATTTCATGGTACATGAGGGCATTGTTCTTGGACACCGGATCTCACAAAAAGGAATCGAGGTAGACAAAGCAAAGATTGAAACAATTGAAAAACTACCTCCGCCGACATCTGTCAAAGGGATTCGGAGCTTTCTCGGACATGCAGGTTTTTACAGGAGATTTATCAAAGACTTTTCCAAGATTGCTAAACCTCTGTGCAATCTTCTGGAGAAGGATGTGCCTTTCAACTTCACCAAAGAATGCCAGGAAGCTTTTGAGATCTTAAACAGAAGCTGATTTCTGCCCCCATCATTGTAGCACCAGACTGGACCCTTCCATTTGAAGTAATGTGTGATGCTAGTGATTTTGCTGTAGGTGCAGTTTTGGGACAACGCAAAGCAAAGATTTTCCACACCATTTACTACTACTACTCCAGCAGAACTCTGAATGAAGCTCAACTCAACTACACACAACCACTGAAAAGAGTTGCTCGCAGTTGTGTACGCTTTTGACAAATTTCGCTCCTATCTGCTGGGTCCCAAAGTGGTGGTCTACACAGATCATTCAGCAATCAAATACTTGATCACGAAGAAAGATGCCAAGATTGATCCGTTGGATACTTCTTCTGCAAGAATTTGACATGGAGATTCGAGACAGGAAAGGGACAGAGAATCAGGTGGCAAATCATCTATCGAGGCTCGAGAATGGAGAAACAGCTGACAAAGATCTGTCAATCAAAGAAACTTTTCCAGATGAACAGCTGTTTGCCATGAAACAGCAAGATGCCCCTTGGTATGCTGACTATGTCAACTACATTGTGTCAGGAAAATGGCCGTTGGAATGGACAACTCAGCAACGGAAGAAATTCTTCAAAGAAGTCAAGCATTATGTCTGGGATGAGCCGTACCTGTTCAAACGGTGTGCTGATCAATTATTGAGACGGTGTGTTCCACAAGAGGAAGTCAACAGTGTTTTGCAGCACTGTCATTCATCACCATATGGCGGACACTTCAGCGGAAACAAAACTGCAGCCAAAGTCCTACAATCAGGTTTGTTCTGGCCCACTCTTTTTAAAGATGCTTATCTTTTTGCTCTTCAATGTGACAGGTGCCAGAAAACGGGGAATATTTCAAGGAGAAATGAAGGACCGTTGCAAAACATTCTAGAAGTGGAAATATTCGATGTGTGGGGTATTGATTTCATGGGACCCTTTGTTCCATCATTCGGAAACCTGTACATCCTGGTTGCTGTAGACTACGTCTCCAAATGGGTCGAAGCAATTGCACTGCCATCCAATGATTCAAAAGTGGTGATCAAATTCCTGAAAAAGAACAATTTTCACTCGGTTCGGAACACCTCGTGCAATCATCAGCGATGGTGGCACACATTTCTGCAACAGATACTTTGATGCACCTCCTATCCAAATACGGAGTTACTCACAAGGTTGCCACTGCTTACCATCCACAGTCAAATGGACAGGTTGAGGTTTCAAACAGAGAATCAAAAGAATCTTAGAGAGAACCGTTGGATCAACAAGGAAGATTGGTCTACAAAACTAGATGATGCATTATGGGCCTACCGAACAGCTTACAAGACACCCATTGGTATGTCCCCATATCGATTGGTGTTTGGGAAAGCGTGTCATCTGCCAGTTGAGCTTGAACACAAGGCGTACTGGGCACTGAAGAAGTTGAATCTTGATTCACAAGCTGCAGGAGAGAAAAGACTTCACCAACTCAACGAATTGGAGGAATTTCGCCTACAGGCTTATGAGAATGCCAGATTGTACAAAGAAAAGACCAAGAAATGGCATGACCGAAAAATAGTGCACAGACAGTTGGAACCAAGGCAGCAGGTGTGTGTTGTACAACTCAGGTTGAAACTTTTCCCTGGAAAGTTGAAATCAAGGTGGTCAGGTCCATTTGTAATCACTCAGGTTTTTCCATATGGAGCTGTTGAGTTACTAGATCCCAACACCAACGAAACATTCAAGGTTAACAGTCAGCGTGTCAAGCACTACTGGGGAGAATCATTTGAGCGACAAAAAGAAAGTGTCACACTTTCAGATCCAGCCTAACGATCGAGAAGTCAAGTCTAGCTGACGACTTTAAACTTAGCGCTCGCAGGGAGGCAACCCATGCAATTTGTGTATATATTGTGATTTGGTGTGATTTAATTTTGTGTGTTTAGTTTTTGCAGATTAAGTCATTTCAAGATGGAAGAAGCTCTCGCAAATCTTCACAAGCAATTTCCTTCTCTCCCTCAAAAATCTCTGATGAAAGTTTACAAAGCTCGCTTGGAACGGATGAGACTACTAACGATCCATGGTGTTCCTAATGATATTCGTTGGGTAATTGAAGCACGGGTCCGATTGGCAGGTGAGTCTTCTGAATCTTTTATTTCACATCTGCCTGGTTTTGGAAGAAGCACCTATGCAAAGAAACGTAGAGCTAAGCAAATGGGTGTTTGTTACAAATGTGCACGCTGGAATTGCAATACTCGTTGTCGTTCTTTAGGAATGGTGTCTGATAATCGCGAAGATAAAATTAAATTCATTAGGGATGGCTTGAGTAAGGAGTCTTTAGATGATATATCTTCGACTCTTGAGACGCATCCCAGTGGATATGTTCACATAGCCATTCGCAAATTACATACACAATTTCAAAAAGAAAGACAACAGTTAAGTCTTGGGAATCTGACTCAAAAAGACCCTGTTTGCCAATTTATAAGAAAATTGGATGGGAAGCTTGTCCCTGACGCATAGACGTCAATCAAGCTGCTAATTTTCTTGTACATATTATATCTCTTTGTCTTTTCCTAATAATTGTAATTGTTTTGTTGTTTTTTTCTTTACTTTCTCCGACAGGATCCAGACCTTTTTGACTATCACGATTTATTTTACTGTTTAACTAATAATTGTCATTTGGCAGTACTAGTGCTATTATTTTACTCACCCTTTTCAGGTGTTATAAATTCAACTCATCATTGCACTTTTGAAGACATCCAGAGTAAAACATGGAAGCCACTTCAAGAAGACGAGTTGAAAACATCTGTGTGTTTTGCGGTACTAGTGTTGGTACTAAGCCACAATACGTAGAAGCAGCACAGAATTGGGTCGAGTCTTAGCTGCAAGGAATATGCACTTAGTATATGGCGGAGGCAATCTTGGACTAATGGGGATCGTTTCAAAGGCTGTACAGGAAGGAGGCAGTCACGTTATGGGAATCATCCCAAAACCCTTGGCAGAGGCAAATCTTATTGGATCATCAAACGGAGAGGAACTGATCGTGCCAGGTATGTCTGAACGATTGGTAGAAATGATTAACCGTGCTGATGCTTTTATTGCTTTGCCAGGTGGCTTGGGCACATTGGAGGAAATTTTTATAGTGCTATCTTGGGCGAACCTGAACATACACACAGAAACCGCTTGGACTGTACAACGTTGAAGGATTTTATGATTTTCTTTGTGTGTTTCTTGATGATGCTCGGAGAAATGGGTTCGTGTCAAAACCTATGAAAGAACTCCTATTCTTTACTGCCAGAACTGCTCCATCTAATAGACCAACTCTTAGCCTATGAACCACAAGTTGACCCTATCCTTTCAAAGATAAATTGGTCCGAACGATCGTGGTAAGAGGCGTCGGATTAATCTGGATCTTAACCTTTAATTTCCTGTAGAATTTCAGCTAACCAGGTATTATCTTCTAAACTCTCTTCTACTGTTTAAGACATTGGGGACAATGTCTCATTTAGGTTTGGGGGAGGAATTAGTTGATCAGTACCTTGTTTTTAGTTTGTGTGTTGTTTTTATTTTTAGTCCAAATTTTCGAAAAATACAAAAAAAAATGAAAAATTTTCAAAAATTACAAAAATATTTTGCGTTTTTGTTTTTATTTTGACTAAAAAAGTGAAATTGGTAAGAGATAGCTGTGTAAGGAATTTCCACTCCTGAGACGTATCTCAAATTTATTTCGAACAAGTTAATTTTTGTTTATTTCCTTTTGAATTATTTAATTTGTGAATTCTCCATAAAATGACTAAAATGGATCTTCATATGCTCAGTTGACAGGTATTATCAACATACTTAGTAAACATACAGACATGAGCTATAATTGAAAATTTTGGAATATTCAGTGCTCTAGTTTATTGGAGGAAGCATCTCAAAAAGTGATGGAGTAAAAAAAAAATCAGAAAAATCAGAAAAATTATTCTGTTGCTACAAAAATGTGTGAATTCTGATAAAACTTTTGGACAAAAATATTACTCTATTATCAACTGCACTTATGATTTTTGTGGGCAAAAATGAGTTGTTTAATATTTTGTCGGCTGTGCATATGGAAAATGGTAAATATAATCGGAAAATTTACTTATTCGGTAATTTGAAAGAAAGAAAACATTAGTAACTTGGAGTAGAAGTTTCACCTGATTAGTCACTAACTTCTTTATTCTTTTTCGCTTGTCTTTTTGTTTTTTTTTTTGTGCATTAGTTTCACTACCTTTTTACTTTTGTAAAATGTTTGTGGGTATCATTGCTGTAAACCCTCACAGACTACAACTCGTCCACTAGGGACACCTAGGGGTTTAAAGGCTTGTTGAATACGCTAAATGCAACCGTGATCCCTACGAAAGTGGCTTAGTTAAATTTTATTATGTTATTTTATTTCTATGTTTTGCTCGAGGACTAGCAAAATGTTAGGTTTGGGGGTGTGATGAGTGGTAATTATATCACTATTTCACACTCATTTAACCTAATATTTTGTATAGTTTCTTGAGTTTTGTGAATATTTTGATGTGTTTTATGTTATCTTTTAGATAAATAAAGTTTCAGGACATTCTGGAGGTGATTTGGACCAAAACAGTGAAAATTTGAAAAATGGGCATTTTGGTAATTTTAGCGAGTCGCGAAGCGCAAGCCTATGGCGTCGCGACGCCTAACTTTCGCCGAGTCCACAAGTCAAAATCTGAGAAAATTTTACTTTGCTAACGTGCGCCGTGCCACGTGTCACCATCACAAGCCGATCTGCTAACATGCGCTGTGCCACGGTTATCATCATACGATGCCGACAGTCGCCATCGCCATGTGTCGCCACGTGTCACTCCACGTGTCTGCCACATCACTATCCACATCACCGGTTGACCGAGTCAAACTGACATGTCATCGCCACGTCATCATCAACCAATCACAGCGTGCCACGTGTCGTAATTCTACGGTGCCGACAGTCGCCATCGCCACGTCAGCATCAATTATTGACTCACTTATCCGCAATTGACACGTGGCGATAAGAATCTGAGATCAGCCAATCAGAAGCCACCACGTGTCACAATAATTGAGATCCAACTACCTTACCACGTGTCACCTTATCACTTTATCCAGAATCTGAAGCCGACGAACCAAGCGTGCCACGTCGACAAACCGCGCGTCGCGACGTCGGACCCCTACTGACGCCTATAAATAGAGCTCGAAATTTCAGATTCAGATGTACCATTCTCTCTAAATTCTCTCATGTAAATAGGGAGTTTTCTATCTAGTTTCTTTTAAATTTTAGTTTTGTAATTAATTTTAATTACTTTCTGTAATAATAGTAATTTACTTTCTTTACTTTTTACAGTTTTTATTATTCACCATGAGGAGGTAACTTCCCCCTGCTAGGGTGAAAGGTAATTCTTTTACTATTGCTATTTAGATTAATCTCCTTTAAATATAATATATTCACTATTTAAAATATTGACTTAATAAGGATACCGCCAGATTGGTCGGTTGGTAATTCATTTTAATCTGGTTTAAATCTGACTAATCAAGGATACCGCCAGATTGGTCGGTTGGTAATTAAATTTTCTTACCGCCTATATGGCAGGTTTATTTTGGTTCCGCCTTTATGGCTGGTTGGACTTAATTTGACTTGATCAGGTTACCGCCTATATGCCTGGTTGGTAAAATAATCACAAGTTAATATATTATATTAAGGGAGATATCTAAATTAGTAGTAGTAAAAGTTGACCCTTTTACCTTAGCATTTTATTTTATTGCAATTTACTTTTCAACTTTTTCTTTACCGCAATTACTTTTCAGCATTTTTACTTTATGTCTTTTATTTTCAAGTTTTTACTAGCCCTAGTTATGTGTTGTAACTAAATTAGTTATCTGGGGTTGTGATGACTTTTAATATCACCGGTTTATGAGGGGTTATTTTATAGTTTGGGTAATTTAAAGGTTTACTTATTAAGTCTTAAGCCTAATGTGTCTTGTTAATTGGCCATTAATAAGATTGATCTGGTAAATCTAAAATGAACTAGACAGAGGGATTTTAGGTTTCAGCCTTAGACTTAATAGCCCACGATCTTCCTTGAGGATAGATAACCCTTTAATAGATTTCCTTACAGGATAGACATATACCTGTCAGGCCGGGGTAATCATAATTGGAACTTAAACTTAATGAATCCAGATAATTTGGTTGACATAGACATATGGTTCAATTGGGTTAAACTGGGTATTTGCGTCTGACCATCGACAGAGGCTTTCGCATAATTTAGTGTTCCAGGTTAGTAAACCGATTTATTACACAAACATAAAATAACCACTTCATCTTTAAAATGATATTGGAAGAAATCACAACCCTAGATAGTTTTTAATATTGAATTTTCTTAAAACCTACTTTCGAACAATTTTATTTACTTGTTTTTAAATTTAGAATCGTCACCATTTCAAATCAATCAAACAACCTGTTAGATACTAGTAATCATTTGACCTCATAAAATTAATAGCTTAGGTATTAAGTCCTTGTGGGATCGATATTTTTTTATACTACTAGAACGATACGTGCGTTTGCGTTATACGCGTGTGTAAGCACCGGTCAATAACTCAATATACAGATCATGCAAGTCTTAGCTCTTAGAGCCTTTTACTCTCTAAACATCGGCCCATCGCCCACATGGTAGTCAACGGAGGTCAAGGTAACCTCAGACCTTGCTCTTCCTTATTTACCGCTCGTCTTCACTACTGACTTGAGCGTCGGAGTGCCTATGGCACCCACTACACCGGTAAGCAGTATTCCCCGTTCATTCTACCTTTGTTTTGCAGGATCGCTATTGTCCTCATACTATAAATTCTCGATTGTGGACCTCGGGCGAAAATTAGCATCCATAATTTGGCGCCCATCGTGGGGCCTTGGTGATTCATAATAGGCAAAGATCTCTCAGTCTACGGTTCCTAAAACACAGTCAATCATGGCTTCTAGTAGTGAGAAGATACCATATCCTATGACCACGCAGCTGGTCAAACTCTAAGAAAGATTACGCACCTTAGAATAAGAGAGTCAAGTCATGCGAAGCTCCAATATAACCCTCTAGAAGCAACTAGAGAAAATCTCATCAACTTCCCAACAACGTGATACTCCGGAAAATCCCAACAATTATACAATCGCATCCAATCTCTTAGGGGTATTCAACGATGTGCCAAATGATTATCCACCCCCTAGACGACCACCCCCGGAACGATCAAAGAAATGAACCAATTTCCCCAGTAGACCAAACGCAACAAGTCGCTTCCAACATGCGCAAAGAAATGTTAGAATTCAAAGAAGTAATTTTGTCCAGCCTCCCTGGTGTCAGGCTACCAATAATGAAAAGCCGGGCTGGAACAATTTCTGATACTCCATTTTTGGAGACCATCACTTCCATCGAACTATCAAGGAAGTTCAGTCCTCCATATATGAAGATGTATGATGGATCAACTGACCCAGACGACCATGTTGTCCATTACAAATACAAGAGGATATCAATGGGTCTGACCTTTCACCAATGAGAGGCTGGAATATGTAGAGGATTTGGAGAAACATTAGCTGGTCATGCCCTCACCTCATTCATCAATCTCCCATATAGATCCATCGAGCCTTACCAACAGCTAGCAGATAAATTTGTGGAGCATTTTGCAAGTTCTTGCAAGCTTGAAAAGACCACCAATGACCTCAATGCCATCCAGCAACGGAGATGGGAGTCCTTGCGAAGTTACGTGGCTCACTTCAATAAAGAGAGGATAACAATCTCAGATCTCCATCAGCTTACTGATATAGATCCATCGAATCTTACCAACAGCTAGCAGATAAATTTGTGGAGCATTTTGCAAGTTCTTGCAAGCTTGAAAAGACCACCAATGACCTCAATGCCATCCAGCAACGGAGATGGGAGTCCTTGCGAAGTTACGTGGCTCACTTCAATAAAGAGAGGATAACAATCTCAGATCTCCATCAGCTTACTGCAGTGAAAGTATTCAGAAATGGATTACTTTCAGAAAGTGAACTCTACAAAAAAGCTCACTAAATTTCGATGCTACACAATGGATCAAGTCATGGCTCGGGCCCACATTGAGATCAGGTGGGAGGAGGATAAGAGGAACAATAAGATAGGAAGCTCCACCAACCATCACAATGAAAGAATCTTGAATCCTCCCAAGCGACCTAATAAATGATGTGCTAGCAATATATCTCAATAAGGTATCACTTGATGCAATTATACCACCAAAAAGAGTCATAGGCCACCCATTGTCATCTTGGGGACATCATAGCTCCCTAAACAAGCATTCATTGGTTACTTTAAAAAAAATTATCCTTCACAAAACTCCAACTTAGGGAGAAACCCATTTGCTCCAATCGAAAACATAAACCATCATCCGGCCCAATCGACATACTTCTCTCAATCGACTAAGAAAGGAACAAGATGTTTCCCTCTAGTAGAACCACTTTTCTACCACTAATCATATACGATGAAGCAATGTATCTGACATGTTTGCCCCAATCGACACTACATGTATAGAGACTTGGCATGAAGAGGATGTCCCGGTCGACACTACATGTATGGAGACTTGGCATGATAAGGATGTCTCAGTCAACACTATGTGTATGAAGAGTTTGCATGAGGAGGATGTCCCGATGGATAATACTCTAATGAAGACTTGGTGTTTAGACATCCCAGTCGACAATGCATGTATTAGGACTTGGAGTGATGATATTCCAGTCGACATGCATGTATGAAGACTTTACAGGGACATTCCAGTCGACACTACCTTAATGGGGACTTGGTGTGAAGACATTCCACTCAACATTACATGGAGACTTGGTGTGAAGAAATTCCACTCGATACTATATGGAGACTTGGTGTGAAGACATTCCAGTCGACATGCATGTATGAGGTTTCGTGTTAGGATATCTCAGTCGACATATACAAATGAAGACTCAGAATGAAGTCTATGTCTCATTCGACATCTACATGTGTGTAGCTTGGGACTTGTTGTGGACCCCAAACGTGTGTATATCTTGAGGTTTGATGTGCGTCCCATTCGACATCTACATGTGTGTAGTTTGGGACTTGTTGTGGATCCCAGACGTGTGTATGGCTTGGGGCTTGATGTGCCTCCCATTCGACATCTACATGTGTGTAGCTTAGGACTTATTATGGATCCCAGACGCGTGTATAGCTTATGGTTTGATGTGCATCGCATTCGACATCTATATGTGTGTAGCTTGAGACTTATCATGGATCCCAGACGCGAGTATGGCTTGGGGCTTGATGTGCATCTCATTCGACATCTACATGTGTGTAGCTGGGGGCTTAAAGAAGAACCCAGTCGACACAATACGTCATTGACTTGGGACTAATTAAGAAAGACCTAGTTAACATCTCAGCGTGTAGCTTGGGGCGTAACATGGATCCCAGTCGACACTACACGCATGGAGCTTGGGGACTTGTTGATGATAACAGTCGACACTACACGCATGTATCCTGACCTTCATCTGGTTCAGTCGACTGGGAACATTCCCCATGGCTCATGAAGATTCAAGTTGAAGACTTGGCCTTCATCTGGTCCAGACGACATTGAAGACTCATCTGGTCCTTTGACCTATAGTATGGGGATTATCATGACCTTCATCTAGTTCAGTCGACTGGGAATATTTTCCATGGCTCGTGTAGAGTCAAGTTGAAGACCTTGCCTTCATCTGGTCCAGAAGACATTGAAGATTCCCCTGATCATTTGACCCGTAGTATGGGGATTATCCTGACATTCATCTGGTTCAGTCGACTGGGAACATTCCCCATGGCTCATATAGAGTCAAGTTGAAGACATGGCCTTCATCTGGTCCAGACGACATTGAAGACTCCTCTGGTCCTTTGACCCGTAGTATGGGGATTATCATGACCTCCATCTGGTTCAATCAACTGGGAACATTCCCCATAGCTCATGTAGAGTCAAGTTGAAGACCTGGCATTCATCTGGTCCGAAAGACATTAAAGATTCCTCTAGTCATTTGACCCGTAGTATGGGAGATTGTTGGGATTTATGTCCTAGAGCTTCATGTATTGTAAATGAAATTGATTATTGTAATAATAATAAATGCATTATTCATTTTATCAAAGTTGTTTGATTTATATCGCATATTGTCCAATTGTCTTATTACCTTCATTACTATTGTACCTTCAGACTTAGTGTATATTTGATGCACAAGAGGATTTAAGTCTAAAGTTAGTAATCCAAATGGCCCATAGAGAACAAACAAAGATGGTACTTTGTTTGTGGTGTATCTATAGTTGCGGTCCATTCTATACTTGTATGACGACCTTGATCCGAGATCGTTCATGTAGAGACATGGGAATGGAGGCACCTTATATGATGAGATCATATAGGACTGGACTCAGATAAATACAAATTTCTTTTAATATCCATTAACCGAAGAAATTCATTTCATCTAATAGATGGTCATATATGGATTCGATCTTAATCCTGAGTGTACTACGAACTCCTGCATGACATGTTATGTCCTTTGATTTACTATGGTGAGGCTGGCATTGCATTCTCGGCCAATAACTATGTATTTTGGGGGATATGGGTTGGTATGTAGCTGGGAACATTTTACGTAGATATGGAAATCACTCATTTTTACGAGAAGCAAATGAATATCCCTTTTAAGAGTTGATTCGGGACTTGAACAATTTGAGCGCTCAACTTTTCTATTGCGAATAGAAAGTTTTATATTCACATATGTTATGAATTAATTGTTCATTATAGAATCAATGGTGCTTAAAAGAAAAAATATTTAGAGGGTTTTAACGGACTTATGACCCGGCTCTATTTATGAGATATTCGTGGAGGGCTATATCCATATGTAATGACTATATCGATGGACACCGAAGTTGTTCGATTTATTTAATCCATCTACGGTAACATGAGTTCAACTTCGAGCTTTTAGTGGAATAACGCGGAGTTAATAATTCGTAATATTTGATTAAAGAGTTTAATTAATATTTCAGAATTATTGGAGCTCGGAACCGTAGGTCCATTTGGTCCCCGTGCTAGCTCGATTAACTGTAGCAAACCTAATATAATTAGATTGTCTAATTATATGCTCGCATTATATTTATTTATATATTATTAATGAGATTAATAATATTTATTGTCACAAATGAAAACTATGTTAAATTAGTTTAACTTAATGTTTTCTAGAATTCTTTGATTATGAGATAATCAAATCTTGATTATGAGATAATCAAGTTAGTAATAATTATGAGATAATTACTACAACATAATTGAAGGTAAATAAATCATTATTAATATATTGATTTTTATTTACCATTGGAGACAAAGCCATATGACTTACCATGTCATCCAAGCAATTATGTCTATTAGGTGGCTTGGATACACCTAATAGTTTTGTCATTAGCTAATGCATTTTATGCTTTGGTATGGCATCCACATTTATGTGTTTGCCATTGAAAGAAAGCATTGAATGCTTAATGACAAAGTCATTGTCTTTAGCTTAACATTTCTTATGTTTTGGTATGACATTCACATTTTTGTGTTGGCCTTTGCAAGAAAGCATTAGATGCTTAATGACAAGGTTAGTTGGCTTGTGTAAGATAATATAATCTCTACCATTTCTCTCACTTCCTAAGGTTAACACTTTGCATTCATTCACACAATTGTTATGAGAAAGATTTGAGAGTATTTGAAATTCTAAAGAGCCAAACACCATTGTGACATCCTAAATCTCTAAATAGTTTAGAGGTTTAATCTTTATGAGTGAAGCCCACACTTCGGTTTGTTGGTTTCGAGTCATAGTTCGGAAGATCAAGTGGTTGATCCAATTGTTGGACACTAAGGGATTGATCTTGACTACTACAACAAAGGGAGAAGGCAAAGAAAATTTTGAAGATCCATACCGAACCTGGTGCCACCACAAGCAACTTCCGACGCGCAAAAGGAAACGGTTTCCTACAATTGGCATCGAGAGCTTAAGGTTGAAAAGTTTTCTTAACCCTTCTCTTTTTAAGTTTAAGTTTTAATAATTTATATTAGATATAAATTATTAATATGCATGTTATGATGAGTAGGCACAATTAGATTCATGATATGAATGGTTTGAATGTTCATGTGATGAATGTTTATTTTTTATTCATGAGATGAATGTATTGCGTTGATCGTTAATTTTTCCGGCTCTTATTTTTAGTATTGGAAATGTAAGACCATAAGGTCATATTCTTTCAAGTGTTGTAAGTTCATTTCCTTTGTAATAAGTACATTTTGTAACTCAATTTGTAACTTGGAGGAGCCAATGCCGCGAAGGACTCATTACGAACCGATTCCGCGAAGAACTCAACAACATACCATGGAGCAAGATTTGAAGACCAATGGATGTCTTGGATTTATTGTACTAATTAGATTAGTATAAAAAATAAGAGTCCGGTTAACGTAATTTATGGATGTATTAAAACTTCATTTTGTTACGAGTCCGTAGAAAAAACGGGGACCAAAACGGACTCTGGAAGCCCCGGAACAGAGTAAATTAAGTACCAGTGTTTCGACAGTGACGACAGACGTTCGAACGCCAGTCAAACGCAACTCAAACGTGTAGCTACTGCCTGGAAACGTTCGAACGCCCGACGAACACTACACGAACGTTTTCAGCCCAAACCTGGGCATATATATATATATGTTTTAAATTGTTTATTAACATGTCATATAGCCTAGGGTGCCTACTCTTGTATTTTCACATGCTATAACATGTAGACATGAATGATATTCAAGTCATAAAATATGATTTTATGTAAATTTAAAAGTTCAATTAGAATATAAGATGCATGTAAACAAATTAATAAGATTAATTAGTTTAAAGGTTTAAAAATTACGAATTCAAGTTTAAGAACAAATGGACATTATGAGTACATTATTTTCCTTTGTATATCGGATGGAAACCCGGATATAAATTCCATAGCCGCTTCCGAATGACAGTAATTTGGTTTGCACTCAGGATACAATTCCATGTACCTTTGGAGTAAATAATGTACTTTTAATCTATTAAATGGTTTAATGACATATAGTCCATTCGTTGAATTCTAAATTTTAAAACATATAAGTGGACTAGTAATTTAAGAGTTAAATTGATTAGATCACTGTAACAACTTGATTAAATTAGTTTAATTAAGTTAATTGGATAGTAGAGACTAATCGGGATTAGTGAATAAAATTTTAAGAGTTAAAATTGGTTAGATCACTAAATTATCAACTAGTATTAATTAAGATTATGACTTTAGCCAAGCATAATCTAAGATTTATAAGATACTAGTGAGATAGAAACCTAACTTTTTAAAATAGTGAGTGGGAGAGGGGTATACCACAATATATCCCGCGATCTCCATTGTTATCCAGAAACGTGAGATTCAATATACGCCTCGAGACGGCTTTACTTTCATCCCCCTACGGATGGTGTCCTTTTTGGGTCAATATGAGGTTTGGATTCCGAAAGGATATGGACTCTAGATGTATCTGGTGATTTAACCTACCCTACGGCGGTACTTCACTAGTTAAGTCCAAGGGTTCCGAAATGATGGGTCACACTCACAAATGAATGATTAAGTTGTTAACCAAAGCTTCTTTGATCAAAATAACGGTAGTTGATTAATATAAGAATAAGAGTTATTTCAGATATATTAATCAATTGAGAATGTCTCAATCTATCATGCGAATACTTGACCTACCCTACAGTGACATTTATTTGTGGGATGATAGATAAATGTGACATAGTAATTATTTTTTGTTTCTAATTCATTATATATTGATCATGCATCATGTTTAATTAATGCCTAAATGTTTGACAATTTTAATATGCGACGAATGAATGTTGAATGCGCGTTTATTATTTTTTCAACTATGGCATCTGCAATAATCTCCATTATCAAACAACAAGAAAAATTAACCGGGGATAATTATGTTAAATGGAAAAGTGACATGAATGTTATCTTGGTCTGCGAAGACCTTAAATTTATCCTAATTGAGGAATGTCCTCCTGAGCCAGCACCTAATGCTGGTAGAGCTGCACCTAATGCCTATAATAATTGGATTAAAGCTGATGAGAAATCCCATAGCTATTTGATAGCATCCATGTCTGAGGTTCTTGCTGTACAGCATGAGCCTATGACGACAACATCAATGATTATGCAGTCATTACAGAACATGTTTGGGCAACCTTCAGACCAGCAACAACATGAGGCAATTGCCTCTGTATTGACCGCTAGAATGAAGGAAAGCACATCAGTCCGAGACCATATGTTAAGGATGATGGCTCATCTTAATATGGCTGAAACTCATGGTGCACGTATCAATTTACAAAGCCAGGTAACAATGATCATGGAAACCCTTCCGAAGAGTTTCCTGCAGTTTAAAAGCAATTGTTCTATGAACAAGTTGACTTTCACATTGACTGAACTGCTCAATGAGCTCACCAATTACGAGTCTATTATGAACGGTCCTCGTAGGCCCAATGCCGAGGCAAATGTTGCCGAATCTTCTAAATCTGCAAAGAAGAAGAAGAAAGGCAATTGGAAGGCAAAGACAAAACCAATGAAAAAGAAGAACAACAAAAGCTCCAAAGGAACCAATGCCAAAGGAAAATGTTTTCATTGTGAACAACAGGGGCATTGGAAAAGGAATTATCCAAAATATCTTGCAGAGCTTAAAGAGAAGAAAAATACAGGTAAATATGATTTACTTGTCATTGAGTCTCTTTTGGTGGAGGATGATAAATCCATATGGATTGTTGATTCTGGTGCCACTAACCATGTTTGTTGTTCTTTGCAGCTACTTGACTCATGGAGGGACCTTGCTGAAGGTAGCTTTACCATGAGAGTTGGGACAGGGGATGTTGTTTCAGCAAAAGCAGTGGGAGATTTCAAGTTAAACTTTAATAATAGTTATTTATGTTTAAATGGTGTGCTATATATTCTTGGTTTTCGCAGGAATTTGATTTCTGTAACAAAACTTATGGAATATGGTTTTTCTATTTCATTTAATAATAAGTCAGTTATTATTAGTAGAAATGGATTAAAGATATGCACGGGAAACTCCGAAAATAATCTATATGTATTAAGGTCGTTAATGCATGAATCACTGTTTAATACTGAAATATTTAAGATTGAAAGATCTAAAACTAAACGGCAAAAGATTTCTCATGATGATACCTATTTATGGCACCTTAGACTTGGTCACATTAAACTTGACCGGATAGATAGACTAATTAAGAACGGAGTTTTAAATCAGTTAAAACTCGGTACTTTACCTGTCTGCGAATCTTGTCCAGAAGGCAAAATGACCAAGAGACATTTTACTGGAAAATGGATAAGAGCCAAAGAAACACTTGAGCTAATACATTCCGACGTTTGCGGACCGATGAATGTAAAAGCCCGAGGTGGTTTTGAATACTTCGTCACTTTCATTGATGATTATTCCAGATATGGGTATGTTTACCTAATGCAGTACAAGTCAGATACATTTGAAAGGTTCAAAGAGTATCGTGCTGAGGTTGAGAACCAGTTAGGTAAAAGCATCAAAATTCTATGATCAGATCATAGAAGAGAATATCTTGATAGAGATTTGAAGGAATTCTTAGTTGAGCATGGAATTATTTAACAGCTCACATCACCTGGAACACCACAACAAAATGGTGATGTAGAATGGAGAAATCGCACCCTACTAGACATGATGAGATCAATGTTTAGTTATAGCACTCTACCTAGTTCATTATGGGGGTATGCATTACAAACTGCAATGTATATCCTGAATGTAGTTCATTCTAAGTCTGTTTCTAAGACTCCCTTAGAGTTGTGGAATGGTCGTAAAGCTAGTTTGTGATATTTCCGCATATGGGGATGTCCGGCACATGTGTTAAAGAACAAGACTACTAAGTTGGAACCACGTTCACAGGTGTGCATATTTGTAGGTTATCCTAAGGAAACTATGGGTGGATTCTTTTATAGTCCAGAAGATAATAAAGTATTTGTGTCGACAAATGCTACATTCCTTGAGGAGGACTATATGAGAGAGTTCAAACCTCGAAGTAAAGTGTTACTTACTGGTACGACCAGTACACCATTGTCAAATGTTGACAAAGACATTACACCTTCTACATCTGAAAGTCATATGCAAGTTTATCAGGATACCATACCACCTAGAAGTAGTGGGAGGGTTGTAAGACAACCTGAATGCTATCTAGGAAATGGTGAAGTGCAAGTTGTTGCATCTTGTGATGGTATAAATGATCCATTGACCTATCGTAGTGCAATGGATGATACTGATAAAGAAGAATGACTCAAAGCCATGAACCTTGAGATGGAGTCCATGTACTCTAACTCAGTTTGGGAACTTGTGGACCAACCTAATGGAGTAAAACCCATAGGTTGCAAGTGGATCTACAAGAGAAAAAGAGGAATAGATGGGAAAGTACAGACTTTCAAGGCTAGGCTAGTGGCAAAGGGTTATACCCAAAAAGAGGGAGTTGACTATGAAGAAACTTTCTCGTCAGTAGCCATGCTTAAATCCATCAGGATTCTTCTTTCCATTGCCGCATATTATGACTATGAGATTTGGCAAATGGACGTCAAGACTGCATTCTTAAATGGAAATCTTGATGAGAGTATCTATATGGTACAACCAGAGGGGTTTATTACCCAAGGTCAAGAGCAAAAAGTTTGCAAGTTGCAAAGGTCCATTTATGGACTTAAGCAATCATCTAGATCTTGGAACATAAGGTTTGATACTACGAGCAAGTCTTATAACTTTGAGCAGAACATCGATGAGCCTTGTGTCTACAAGCGCATCATTGATGGGAAGATGGTTTTCCTTGTGTTATACGTCGATGATATTTTACTCATTGGGAATGATGTAAAGATATTATCAAACGTGAAAATCTGGCTAGCTAACTAATTCCAAATGAAAGATTTGGGAGAGGCAAGTTATGTGCTTGGGATCCAGATCATTCGGGATCGCAAGAAACGACTGTTAGCAATGTCTCAAGCAACCTATATCGACAAGATTCTTGTGCGATTTGGTATGCAGAATTCCAAGAAATGTAATTTACCTTTCAAGCATGGAATTCATTTGTCTAAGGAACAGTCTCCTAAGACACCTCAAGGAGTTCAGGAGATGAGACATATACCATATGCTTCAGCAGTTGGAAGTCTTATGTATGTTATGTTATGCACAAGACCAGACATCTGTTTTGCAGTGGGAGTAGTCAGTAGGTTTCAATCCAACCCAGGATTAGATCATTGGGTAGCGGTGAAACATATTCTCAAGTATCTTCGGAGAATGAGAAATTATATGCTTGTATAGACAAGTCAGGATATGATTCTGAGCGGATATACCGACTCTGATTTTTAGACGGATGTCGATTCTAGGAAATCAACATTTGGATCAATGTTCACCCTAGGTGGTGGAGCTATAGTATGGAGGAGCATAAAGCAATCTTGTATTGCTGACTCCACCATGGAAGCTGAATATGTAGTAGCTTGTGAAGCGGCTAAGGAAACAGTCTGGGTTCGTAAGTTCTTGGCAGATCTGGAAGTTGTTATAGATATGGATAAACCACTCACACTTTATTGCGATAATAGTGGTGCAGTGGCAAACTCCAAAGAACCAATAAGCCACAATATGGGTAAGCATATTGAGAGGAAATATCACATCATCAGGGAGATGGTGCAGAGAGGAGATGTCAATGTCATGCAGATTCCATCCGCAGACAACCTGGCTGATCCGTTTACAAATACCTTATCGGCTAAAGTGTTTGAAGGTCACCTAAAGGGTTTAGGATTACATGACATGTCCCATTTGCTCTAGTCTTTGAGGGAGATTGTTGGGATTTATGTCCTAGAGCTTCATGTATTGTAAATGGAATTGATTATTGTAATAATAATAAATACATTATTCATTTTATCAAAGTTGTTTGATTTATATCGCATATTGTCCAATTGTCTTGTTTACCTTGATTACTATTGTACCTTCAGACTTAGTGTATGTTTGATGCACAAGAGGATTTAAGTCTGAAGTTAGTAATCCAAATAGTCCATAGAGAGCAATCAAAGATGGTACTTTGTTTGTGGTTTATCTATAGTTGCGGTCCATTCTATACTTGTATGACGACCTTGATCCGGGATTGTTCATGTAGTGACATGGGAATGGAGGCACCTTGTATGATGAGATCATATAGGACTGGACTCAAATAAATATGAATTTATTTTAATATCTGTTAACCGAAGAAATTCATTTTATCTAATAGATGGTCATATATGGATTCGATCTTAATCTTGAGTGTACTACGAACTCTTGCATGACAGGCTATGTCCTTTGATTTACTATGGTAAGGCTGGTGTTGCATTCCCGGCCAATAACTATGTATTTTGGGGATATGGTTTGATATGTAGCTGGGAACGTTTTACATAGATATGAAATTCGCTCATTCTTACGAGAAGCAAATGAATATCTCTTTTAAGAGTTGAAAGAAAGCTAATGCATTTTATGTTTTGGTATGGCCTCCACATTTATGTGTTTTCCATTGAAAGAAAGCATTGAATGCTTAATGAAAAAGTCATTGTCGTTAGTTTAACATTTCTTATACTTTGGTATGGCATTCACATTTTTGTGTTGGTCATTACAAGAAAGCATAAGATGTTAAATGACAAGGTTAGTTGGCTTGTGTAAGAAAATATAATCTCTATTATTTCTCTCACTTCCTAAGGTTAACACTTTGCATTCATTCACACAATTATTGTGAGAAAGATTTGAGAGTATTTGAAATTCCAAAGAGCCAAACACCATTATGACATCCTAAATCTCTAAATAGTTTAGAGGTTTAATCTTTGTGAGTGAAGCTCACACTTCGGTTTGTTGATTTCGAGTCATAGTTCGAAAGATCGAGTGGTTGATCCAATTGTTGGACACCAAATGATTGATCTTGACTACTACAACAAAGGAAGAAGGCAAAGAAAATTTTGAAGATCCATACCGGACCCGATGCCACCACAAGCAACTTTCGCCGCGCAAAAGGAAACAGTTTCCTACACTGGGAACATTCCACATGGCTCATGTAGAGTCAAGTTGAAGACCTGGCCTTCATTTGGTCCAGACGACATTGAAGACTCCTCTGGTTCTTTGACCCGTAGTATGGGGATTATCCTGACCTTCATATGGTTCAATCTACTGGGAACATTCCTCATGGCTCATGTAGAGTTAAGTTGAAGACATGGCCTTCATCTAGTCCAAAAGACATTGAAGATTCCCCTGGTCATTTGACCCATAGTATAGGGATTATCCTGACCTTCATCTGGTTCAGTCAACTGGGAATATTCCCCATGGCTCATGTAGAGTCAAGTTGAAGACCTGGCATTCATCTGGTCCAGACGATATTGAAGACTCCTTTGGTCATTTGACCCGTAGTATGGGGATTATCCTGACCTTCATCTGGTTCAGTCAACTGGGAACATTCCTCATTGCTCATGTAGAGTCAAGTTGAAGACATGGCCTTCATCTGGTCTTGAAGACATTGAAGATTCCTTTGGTCTTTTGACCCGTAATATGAGGATTATCCTGACCTTCATCTGGTTCAGTCGACTGTGAACATTCCTCATGGCTCATGTAGAGTCAAGTTGAAGAATTGGCCTTCATTTGGTCTAGACGATATTGAAGACTCCACTGGTCCTTTGACCCGTAGTATGGGGATTATCCTGATCTTCATATGGTTCAGTCGACTGGAAACATTCCCCATGGCTCATGTAGAGTCAAGTTGAAGACCTGGCCTTCATCTGGTCCATAAGACATTGAAGATTCATCTGGTCCTTTGACTTGTAGTATGGGGATTATCCTGACTTTCATCTGGTCCAGACGACATTGAAGATTCCCCACCCATAGTGTGAGGATTATCCTGACCTCCATTTGGTTCAGTCGACTGGGAATATTCCTCATGGCTCATGTAGAGTCAAGTTGAAGACTTGGCCTTCATTTGGTCCAGAATACATTGAAGATTCCTCTGGTCCTTTGACCCGTAGTATGGGGATTATCCTGACCTTCATCTGGTTCAGTCGACTGGGAATATTCCTCATGGCTCATGTAGAGTCAAGTTGAATACTTGACCTTCATTTGGTCCAGAAGACATTGAAGATTCACATGGTCTTTTGACCCGTAGTATGAAGATTATCCTGACCTTCATCTGGTTCAGTTGATTGGGAACATTCCCCATGGCTCATGTATAATCAAGATTAAAGACCTGGCCTTCATCTGGTCCAAACGACATTGAAGATTCTCCTGGTTCTTTGACCCGTAATATAGGGATTATCCTGACCTTCATCTGGTTCAGTCGACTGGGAACATTCCATTTGGCTCTTGTAGTGTCAAGTTGGAGACCTGGCCTTCATCTGATCCAGACGACATTGAAGACGCCAACATACTATAAGTCAGATCCCAGACGATGCACTCGGCAAAGTACTTTCCAAGTCAAAGACTCTTCGACTTAGAGAGTATGGAACAAATTGTACGGGTCAAATTTGGGCCCAAAGGTAAAACCGTCTTGTCACTTCGAATCATTGGATAGATAAGGCTCAATTAAAGCTTGCAGGTAGCCTTTTGGACCTTCGAACTGGTCCCTATCGGAAAACATCAAATTGGCTATTGTATCCCCTTTTCCTAAACTCAATATTCTTCATCGACGAAAGATGAAGTCTTTAGCACGTTGTAGGCCCCGTTGCCAGAGATGTCAGCATGTTGTGGGTCCCACCATCACAAGTACAACTCCTGTTACAGCTATAAAGTGACTTCTTTCAATCTATAAATGGCAACATAACTCAACATACAGGTCATTCAAGTCTTAACTCTCAAACTTGAGCTCTCAGAGCCTCTCACTCTCTAAACATCGGTCCACCGCCCTCACGACAGTCAACGGAGGTCAATGTAACATCATACCTTGCTCTTCCTTATTTACCGCTCGTCTTCACTACTGACTTGAGCACCGGAGTGCCTACAGCACCCACCACACCGATGGGTAGTACTCCCCGCTCATTCTACCTTTGTTTTACAGGATCGCTAATGCCCCCCATACTACAAATTCTCGATTGTAGACCTCGGGTGAAAATCAACATCCACATATGTAAATATCTAAAATATGGAATTTGAGTTCATCTGCTATGGGAATGCCGATTTAGAAGATGTGAATTTTGGTAAGTACCGCAGGAGCCCGATTTTCTGCTATAGGATAAGTCAGCCCGTGACATTGCTAGTAGCTGCTACTTACTATACCACACTAATCATGATAATATCCATTGAAATATTCCCTTGTGTTTGAAATATATGATTCTCTCTCATTCAGATCTTAAGAAAGGAGTGGTCAATTCATTCCAAGGAGATGAATCCAGAAAAACCATTTAAGAAAAAAGAAAAGAAATTATGTCTATTAGACTTGTTGCTATAAAAAAAATAAATAAAATTTGCGGAATGGCTGTCTTGCAGTATCTTTACAATAAAAGGCTTCAATCAGCAAAAGCTTATGCATTGGTCCAAAGCATGACGGAACTATAAGCAAACTATTCAAATCTTAATAAGAAAATGCAAGATGTCAATACAGATAGCACTTCATTTTCAACAAATACATTTCACGCCACATTTGGCCATTTCCTACTTTGTGGCCTGTGCAATTATATTACTTATTGAACTAGCCTGCTCTTTTGCAGTTTCCACCAAGGAATCCTACAACTCACGAAACAAAAATATAATGCAAATAGAAAAGTGGAAACTGACAACCAAAGGCAATTTAGACAACAGGGGGGAAAAACTCATACCTGCGCAGATATTACCCGTGCGACTGTCTTCTTGCTGGACTCTTGAAGTTCACCAGCAATCAAGATCTCATCCAATATATAATAGGCCTTCAATGTAAACAGAAACCAGCTATTTTAAAAGAAACAGCAGAGTTTAACATGCATGCAGCATATAATATATCAATCTATGCTAAGTAAGAACAATGGATTTACTTACTGAGGCACATTTGTCTAGCCACTAATAGCCCGTATAAAAGTCTTTTACAAAAGAAAATTCACTATATCATAAAAAAGCCCATTGCACATACCTTGTGAAAGTTGAAGATGAGGTCCAATTCACAAACCTGGAAGCAAGAATAAATTACACAACAATCAGATTTTAACCCAATAAAATGAACAGTATGCACCTAGTTATCTTAAACAAGTAGCAGTTAACTTCACTCACACTGCCGAAGTATCTGTCGAGAATCTCAACAAAATGATGAATTATTTCAAGGATCTCTAATTCGTTGTCTTCCTGATCAATGCACATACAGAAGTACAGACTAGCATATCTGAATTCAAAGTAATTGGAAACAACTCAATTGATTATTTCTATTATGAGAAACAAATTCTTGCTTAAGACCATGTGCAGCACTGTCAACAAACAGTGACATATTTTCATTACCTTCTATAAACAACCTTGTATCCTCTCCATTCAACAAAATTACAGAGCTTAGGTCCTCGTGTAAGAATCACACCACTTAGCTCACGGATAACCTTTTTTAAAGATACATCGATTTCATAAGACATCAGCTCATAAGAATTTCACAAAATATTAATATAAAGATCTATTATCTAATAACAACACGATCCTTTGAGATACATATTAAGATTTTGAAATCTACAAAGGAATGATCTTAATGAAAAGGATTTGTCAGCCACACCTTAGTTCTTTCCTTCTGTGTATAAGGAGAATACCACTTTGTTAACCTAACTTTTCCTTGTCGGCTAATAAGAAGCACAAAGTGAATCTGAAACACACACATGACCAATTATAAAGCAGAAAGAAAACAAAAAGATTTTAGGCTATCTTCATACTAGAGTTGGTAAAGTAACGTTAAAGAGATGAAATATATCAAAATTGTCAATACAATGCACTATCACATTGATTGTGGCAATAACCAAAATAATAAATAATATAGCAAAAAATAAAAGTTATTCATCTTTTCATAGTTATTAAAACAGTCATTAGCAAGGTTTTATTTGGATATGCACAAGAACAAGACAAAGACTCCAAGAAACACTAACTGGATTGAACTTAAAATTCCCCTAATCTAGCTATTTTACATTAAGATAACTATTGAGAACGAGCCTCTTTAGAAGACAAAGGTAGCTCTAACCATTCTCAACCATACTCTAACAAACCTTATCCTTGATCGTAATATCTTGGGTTGAATTCTTCAAAGCATTTCAACTGCACCACACTCGATTGAGTGATCTTCAATTTAAATGGCTTTTTAGTTCTAATTAATAATTCAGTACCCTCATCATTCATAGCCATTTTCCAAACAATTTGAGTGCGTACTTATTGTTTGAAACTAATCCATAATGTATCATTGTCACCTATGGTCGTATCAGAAAACAACAACATAAATCATGGGACATCTTCCTATACAAGCCAAAAAAATATTCCCATCCCATGACAAGGAAAAGATAGACCAATGCCAATGATCAATAAGCTTGGTCCAAATTAAAATTTCACCTTTCTGACCTACAAAATTCCCAGGCTAAGAAGTGGTCTCTCAAACAAAACCCTGATCTTATACTTGAACTAAAGTTCTTCTTTTTTACCAGCTGATGTATTTCTATCCATCCATAGCTGTTTGTACTGCTACCTCTATCAATCAGACACAGCACCAACCAATCTATATCTAGCTTTGGCCAGTCGGGCCAACCACCGATAAAGAGCCATGCCCACTGTCTTCTTTTTGTTTTGTCATTTGCCTAACTAAAATATCAGCATAGACTGTCAAATTTCATGGTGTAGGGCCAAATCAAATTCGCTACACAATTATTCAAGGCATTAAGGACCACCAAGTGACCAACTCATATCCCTAATCTGGATATTAATAGCAGAAATTAGCTGAAACAAGCACATTGAAAAAATGCAAGTAGCAAGAATCTACACTAATTAGTATTCAAAATAACCAGCCTTATCCTGACATCGGTAACCTAATAGCAAACTCATTTAACATCCTAACAAACCATTCATCTAAAAAAATGATATTTTAAATGAAATTTGACGCTAATACAGAAAATTGTTAAATGATGAATATGAATATGATTTCACTGCATAGATAAACCAGATCTAACAGTGAGGAAGCTGAAATGCAATACAAATCTAATATGTACATCAATATAATACAACATAAGCCCCTCAACAGAAAACTTCATGGCAAGTGGTAACAGCTCATCTATTCTAATATGATAGAGATTAAAACATCTTTAAAAGAAACTGTTATTGAAATAAGAAGAAAATCTAAAGAAATGGAACGTAATTACGCTTAAGAGAGAAAGAAATTGATGAACAGATTCAGATAAATGTAAACACAACACAGCAAATGGTATTTGTAAATAATAAGATCAAGATGAATCTCGGTTACCATTGTTTGTTTTTGACAATTAAATCCCCGTCAGCTTCAATACGTTATGCAATCCTTCTCTTCTCTCCTCTGGTCTGCATTTATAACTAAATTTTTTAAGGCGAAATCTAATATAACACTACAAATATTTAATTTTTTTTACGTGTTTTTCTTTTTTCAGTATTAAAATATTTTAAAAATTATTTTTTTAATAAAAATTCATGTTTCATTCCGCCCCGCCGGCAATAATAAAATGTTACGTTTTTTTTTAATACAAGGTTTTAATATGTTACTTTTTTTTATTATTTAAGGGTATATTTCTTGTAGGAGTTTGGGATAATTTGGGATTTTACTTGCTCCATTTAAGTTCGGTTCAGGTGGTTTGACGGTTAGATTTGCAACGTTTCCAAAAAATATTTTATATATTAAAATATTTATTAAAAAGGGTGCATTCAATTTGGAGTCCATTGGATTATTTTATATTTTAAAAATATGAATATTTAACTAAGATTTAGAAAAGCCTTTTAAAAACTTGTTGTATTCCATTAATGAAGGCATGAAAAATAGAGAGAATTTATACTTTCAAAAGTCTTGAACCAAATTCCAAAGAGAGTCCCGTTAGAATTGGGTTTTTCTTCTAAAGTCCAATGAGATGTACCTGAACATATGTCTTTATTATAGTTAAAATCTTTCTCTTTTGTAGTTACTATTATCAACTAAATATTTAAGTAAACTTTCCTTTATTAGAGGTTTTGAATTTGGAGTTCAAAATTCTTTCTTCTAATTTTTCATTAGTTTATATAGTTTCTTGTTTCCATTGTAAGTGGAGATTTCATTCTTCATATTGACATTTGTTCATCACTAAACTATTTTGTGGAGCATGAAGTATATTTTTCACAAGATATGCTGATAAATAGTATTATGTATGATTATGCATATTATTATGCATGCTAAACTAGGCTTACATATTAAGTTAAATGGATTGTCATTAAAGTCTACTAACTTTGGATTACGGTGCATGACCTCATGTATTCCGGAATATTTGCGTAAATATTGGAATGGCTCCATTCGTACCTTGACCAATCAGTGTTTTCCGGAGAAAATATGTTCCGGAATGAATTTGTATCTGAGTTAGTTGACCCTTTTTTTTTATAACCGGGGTGTTCAGACTAACTTACGTACAACTTAACTAATCTTCGGGACCTGTGCCTCATGCCCTCAGAAATTTCTCAGCACAGATCATGGTAAGTCATTGACTTTTTACATCAAGGGGCATGGCCCCAAGAAAATGCACCTAGTGGGATTTGGAATATCTTGAATTCATAGTGAGTTAATCTCGGAGTGAGGTCACTTCGGAGCCATGTCCGAAATTTGACTCTTCCCGTCTACTAGTATTGTATGTTTAATAGTATCATGACATGTGTCATTATTCTATTGGACCTACTTCTGTCCAGCGTAATTCCACTAAGGGAACTTGTTAAGGAAGATTCATTAATAGAGTGACACGTGGCGAATAAAGTATGGCAAAAATTAGGCACCTATAGTTAGCATTTCAAAAAATATTTTAAAATATAGGGATATTCAAAAGTCAATTGATTCAGGATTATGTTAAATGACAGATTATAAAGGATTTCAAATGAGTTTTATAAATATAGAGTTCATTGTAAAATCTTCTATTTTCTTGAAAGATTTGAAAAATTCATATATTATCTCTCGACTTTTTATGTTTTCTTTCCCTTTGTATTTAAAATCTTTCTTGTTATCACATTTGCTAAAAATTCAAAATTTAAACTCATTTAAAGTATCTCAATTCATCCTAAACTTATATAAGGTTTGATATATAAGATCATGAGTATGAAATTCCTTCAAACTCATAGTCTAATTATCAAATCGATCTTATTCATTGTACTAAGAGCACTCTTTTTATCATTATTAGTAATTACTAATTAATTAACTATTAATAACACTTGAAAATTCAATGAATTTAATATTAAATTCATTTTCTCATTTTTATTAATAATGTAATATTAAATTCATTGAATTTTTAAGTGTTATTAATAGTTAATTAATTAGCAATTATTAATAATGAAAATTTTAACATCATTTTTTGGAAAATTCATTGCACTCATTAATGATATATTTTAGGAAAGTTTTGATGAGAAAAAGAGAAAAAATAATTAATATTTTGACAATTTTTTTCATTTTCCATAATAATTCTTAATGAGTGTCCTAAGAGCACTCGTTAGCATGACCCTTAATTGATTAGCAAATATTAATTATTAATAATGATAAATTTAATAATTGTGTCATTAAATTTATTGAATTTTCAAGTGTTTTTAATAGTATATAGATTTATAAATAATAAATTAATAATGAATAATTAATATGAAATAATGTATCATTAAATTCATTAAATTTTCAAGTATTATTAATAGTTAATTAGCAATTAATAAATAATAAATTAATAAATTAGTAATTAATAAATTTAATAATTAATTAATAGTTTAATCAACCAATAAAAATTCGTCATTTTCCTTGAATTAACTATTAAGTGAGAGCTCTTTTAGGTTTTATTCGGTAATAATAGATAGATTTGAGCCGAGAATATGAATCCCTGCGGAACTGATTTGTGTTTAGTTTATTAAAAAGGGAAAAAAAATGTAATAATATAAAAAAAAAAAAAATTCTTTTTGAAAAAAACGTCGTTGGGGACGAAAGTGAGAGAAGAAGAGGAAAAAAAGATAAAAAGCACGCGTGAGCTCTGTGAATGCTGCAAACAAACACTGCCACGACCTAGGAACGTTGCATGTTTCCTGAAAAGACAATGAACGGAACACAACGGAAGAGCGTTAGGGTTTAATTCCAAGGCTTTGGCTTCTTGTATTGTATCCGCCAACAGCACTCTTACTACTACGCTTTTGCCGAAAGAAACCACCCCAGTACATATGCTTCTTCAATTTTTATTTACAATATCTCATTTTGTTTACGTTTCTTGCTTTCTTTGACTATAACTGTTAACCCATCCTTAAAAATATATGTAACTTTGCTTTTGTTTTTGTAGACCCGTTTTAGGCGTTTTCATTTTTATGTGCAGGAAGTTAATTGGTTCTATAGTTATTTATTTTTAAGGAATTTTCAAGTTTCGGCAAGGAAGAAAAGGGTAAAGAAGATATGGAGGAGGAGAGAGCTCCTGATGTGAATATGAATGATGAGGAGACTTCTCTAGCTGAAAAGGCTAGTGAAAATGTGGATTTGCTGACTGAAAATAATGATGCGACGAGTGTTGGATTACCTTCTGATAACCATGGTACTATCGACAATCAAACTGCTGATGATGCCAACGTTAACACCAATGTGGATCTATTAGATGGCAACAGTAAAGATTTGCAATTGGAGTCTGTGGATGATAAGGACAAGGGTCCTGAATCTGTCGCTGACAAAACTGATAATAATGCTTCAGTTGATGTAATAGCCAAGGAACATTCCTGTAGCGTAAGTGCTGACAAACGTTCTAGTAGCAAAAGTGATGGAAGTCTTGTGGATCCGCTAAATCAGCTACAATGTGCCGCAGCTGATGAGAGACCCTCAGAGATAAAAGCTGCAAATGATGAAAAGAGGGAGAAATTAGATGATGCTTCAGTTGTTGATGCAAGTGCCAACGAGCTTTCTGGTAGCAAAAATGATGGATTTGGAAGTCATGTGCATACATTAAATCAACCAGAATGTGCTGTAGCTGATGAGAGGTCATCAGAGATAAAATCTAAACTTGATGAAAAGGGTGAGAAATTAGTTGGTCACATCAGTAAAAATGATGAAAAGGGGGATAAGTTAGATGAATCATTTTTTTATGCGAGTGCCAACAAACTTTCTGGCATAAAAAATGATGGAAGTCATGTGCAAGCATCGAATCAGCTGGAAAATGCTGCAGCTGATGTGAGGTCATCAGAGACAAAAGATGAAGATAATGAAAGAGGGGAGAAATTAAACAATGGAGTCGCTGACATGGAATTGACTCTGGAAAGTGAAGTTAAGGAGACAAAACCGGAGGTGGATGTCAGGTGTGAAGTTAGCAAGGAAAGCTCAAACCTTTCATTTCTTTTTGAACCCCCTGTTGCTGAGGGTGATGAATCAGGTAGAGAGGAAGAACAAACGGCATTTTCTAAGGAGGTAGAAAATTTTTATAAAGAGAGAAACCTCGAGTTTAAGCACCCAAAGTTTTACAAAGAGGATCTGAATTTGCTCAAGTATCTCTCTGCTGACTATAGTCTTTTGATTATTGAATACACTTTGTAGTAGCGACCATTTAACTAAATGTTAATTCTGTGTTTCATTTTGAGTAAGGTTATGGAGAGCTGTGATCAAACTTGGTGGCTATGACGAGGTTGGTTGATTTTGATCTCTGCTTCTGATTTTTCATGTCATTGCAGCCCTCATTTTCATCAATGCTTTATATAAGTGTGTCTTGTGAAAAAAATTGTGTAATCATGTGGAATTTCCTGCGAAGCACATGCTTTATTGCTTAAACATGTCGAAGGTACATTAGAAAGGACATGCTTTATTGCTTCAATATGTAGAGGGCACATTTAGATCTTTATAAATTATTTCCGATACTACTTTGTATAAACTATAAAGTGAATGTGATAAAAGAATTGATGGCACCTAACAAGATCCCTCTCTACTACTTTTTAGACAATTCTTTGTTTTACTAAACAATTTCTCCTTCTTCATGAGCTTGTAATGTGTTATATGTTTGTATTGTGTACATCTACTGATTCATAATGTTGCCTATGGTCTACGGAGCACTTGTGATACTGAAAAAACTATTATCAACTCTCTCTCTTTATGGGTAAATTATGATTGTTTTATTTTCTTTTATATATGTTCAATATACCTTTGTGCTGATTTAATTCTTTAAAGTTGTCTGATTAGTCTCGAAATATTTGTTTGTTCAGTTAGTAAAAGTTCTGTCTTTTTGGGGCCATTTATAGGTCACTTCATGCAAGTTATGGAGGCAAGTGGGAGAATCTTTCAATCCCCCAAAGTAAGGATAATTCAGTATCTGTTTGAATTCGGCTTCTATTTCAATTAGCAGTTCCATGGCAAAAAGATGAGGAGGTTGCATTTCCTGTTATGAATTTCCATACATTAATTTGGGAACTTCTGTGTTTATCTGCAATTTATTCCCTTGGTAATAATTGTAAGGAGTATTCCTGAATGATATACTGCAAACTATTGGGTTTTCATACTTATTTGGGGGCTCATTTTGGCATTTTGCTACTGTAAATGACTATATCATTATCATGTATATATACGCGTGTGTGTGTTACTTGCCCCTCTTTTTTTCCTTCTTGTTTGACAGAATAATTTATTATTTTCGTTCTTTTTGAGATTTGTTATTTGGAAATTGTAGTTAGTTTAATAATCTCTTTCTTTTCATTTGGACAGGACATGCACCACTGTCTCATGGACATTCCGAAATTTTTATGAGAAGGTCATGCTCTAATTGCTAACTTCTGTGGGCTTTTTAGTTTCTACACTATATTTTATTTTGGAAAAAGCGCATATTTTATTTCAATCCGTTAAGAGTTCTTGTTTGCCTTTATATTTTTGTTACCAGGCTCTACTTGAATATGAGAAGCATAGAATGAATCATGGAGAGCATCCTCTTCATAATTATTCCCTTACAGAGCCGAGTAGGATTGAAAGTCAGGTAATTTGAAAGTTTCCGAGAATATCTTCGTGTATCAAGAACATAAACATTTTACTGTAAACGTCAATGTAGTGGCATATCAAGATTACGTTATACTCACTTTACCTTACCATCTTGATGAAGTTTTCTGTGCTTCTGGCAAGAGGTGATGTTATGAACTTTTGTCCAGTCTGATTTATATTTTGAAAACTCCATCTGAGGCGTGCTTATGCAGGTGTCTGGAAGTCCAGCTCATGGTTCAGGGAGGGCACTAAGGGATGCTGCAGCTCGTGCCATGCAGGGTTGGCATTCTAAGCGCCTTCTCGGTAGTGGTGAGGTTTGTCAGCCAATCATCAAGGTCTGTGGAGAATTTTTGTAAACTAATTGATGGAAACATTTATTATTGGGGGAGTGGGTTGGGGTGGGGGCTTTTCCTTTGTTGATTATCTGATCATTTTTTCCATAACACATTTCTTTTCATTAGGAAAAAAACTCAAGTTGTACACCAAAGAGTGATAAACAGATTAAAAATATAGGTACAAAATTCAACTGCCGGCCTCTTGTCCAACCTTTTGTGATGTAGTTCTTCATTTTCTTTTAAATCTTTTTCCTTTGATGGTCAGTTATTTCCTTCTCTAAAACTTGGTTTATTGACTTAGGTTCGCTGAAGCGTAAGAAGCCATCAACTGTTGAGCGTACTATTCAAGTTGCCAATATGAAAGCAGCAAATCCACAGTTGAGATCTCTGTTTGCCTTTTGGTCTCATCCCAGCTTGTGTAATTAACCAGTTTGTGTCCTGGCTACTGAGAGTTTCTTGCTTTTCTTTTGGCCAGGTCAGATACAATGGTAATTGATATTGGACCCTCTGCAGACTGGGTGAAGATTAACGTGCAAAGAACTGTAAGTTTTCTCTCATGTTGCTTATATGAAAGTGTAATAATTTTTTTCCTGGAAATGTTCATAATTGATGTATCTCTTTTGTTTTTGGGTAAAAAAATGGTTGTACACAGATTGACTGTTTTGAAGTATATGCTTTAGTTCCTGGGCTTCTGCGAGAGGAGGTAAAATTTATCAATGAATACATAAGCTCTTTTGCCTGTTTCCCCATATGCTAGTCTAAAAAACAAGCATGGAGTGGGAGATTAATGAAAAATACATTCCCTCCTCGCCAGTAGATTTTAGTTTGTAGGAGTATCCCAGTAGAATGGTTAATCATAAAAGTTCTTATCTGATTCAAATGTTTGGAATAGAGATGCAAATGCAAATGCACGTTTCAGTGCTTGTATCTTCTTCATCCTTGATGCTTGTTCTTTTGTCAGATTTTTTCCTGAAAGATTGTCAAGGTAAAAACCTTTAGTTTTGAATAATGGTGGATGTTCTAGGTAAATGGGTCATATATGCGATGCATAATTGTGTGTTCAGTTACTGAAAGATCAATTTGACCTAGGTTCTGACCCTATGCGGAATTTATCACAATATTTTAAGACACGTCCTAAATATTGTTTCTATGGATTACCCAAAATAACAAACACCCTTAAGTCTAATAGTTTATAAATCAAAGCAAGCAAAAACAATGTAGTAAATAAATCAACACAACGATTTTGTTGACGAAGTGGAAAACTCGTGCGAGTAAAAAAACCACTTCGGGTATCTCGGCCACCAGCCCAAAATCCACTATAATGAAAAATACTTACAGCGATGGTATAAGACCTATGACAGCAACTCCGCCTACTCTAATACCTCTAGACTGCAAGAACTCGAAGAACTCCTCGAGCCCGTACCACACGGTTTTCCTTAGAACCTCTGAAGTCTCTGAGCGGATCAACTCTGCAAGCTCTGAACGCCAGAACTTTGACTACCAATCTTCCTCCTTGAGAACTCTGAAGGTTTAGGAAATTGGGTTTGGTTGTGTTGACGGTTTAACAAAGATCGTTATCACCAAAGAAACGAAGACAAGAGATTCAAAAGAGTCTTCAAGGTGATTAACAAGAAGGTTGAAAAGCTATGAAGGTTTTTAGGCTTAAAGTAATATGTTTTCAACATCTATGAAAGTGGCTATAATGTTCTTTATATAGGTAGGGCAAAAAGAAAGGGTTTTCAAGTGCAAAATAGGCTTAAAACGCGTCCAGAATAGTTCACTTACACACAGGCATTCGAACGACACTCGAACGCGTGTCGAACGCAAACTCACTGGAAGGTTTCGTTCGAACGGAATGATGAACGTACTACGCACGGGAACCTTCTGTCAAGTTTCATAACGCCATTCGTTCGAACATATACACGATCGCAACACGAACGCAAATCTGATTCCTTCATGCTCAGTCAGCCTACTCAATTGAACTTGTTTTGTTACAGATATTGCCAACAAATATGGAACTAACAATCTCCCTCTTTGGCATTCCATGACAAAACACTACCCAATACAAAGACTACGGTAAAAGACTCAAAAAGAAAAATAGCCAGCTGTCAACCATCAAGACAGTGACTTGTTACAATATAACTCAATCTAATACATAACCAAGTAGTTTTGAAATCGATGCCACCTCAGCAAACAATCTGCTCACCTGAAACATCCACAAACAACAATATACCGTGAAAAGTGTTGGGATTATAAAGAACAGATAAAGCAAATAAAACTCTCCTACATGTACAAGTGGATATCCTACTCCTCTTAATCCTAACTCCCCCTAAGATGGAGATATATATATATATAAAATTGGAATACTACTCCCAAACTCTCAAACCACTCTTTTTTTTGTCACGAAATGACAATGGGAAAAGTTACCATGATAAATTACACATGCAAAAGAATATCTAAACATTAACTCTCCCCTGCACTAACAGCCCGACTCAGTTAGCAAAATAACATACGAGAAGTAAACACTCATAAATAAACACTAAAAAAATGGTATGCAATGACATGAAGCACACACAAACACATAGTGAGTGAAAGAAAAAATAAAATACGACTAAAACAACACTTCAAGTACAATGATACCCGGTCAGTACTCTGCTGTTTATGACATGAAATAATATGCAATACTTTAGGTTCTGTTAAATATTACACGTATGCATATGACATAAACACCAAAGCATAGCAAGCACTTGCGTGAAAAATAAGTGCACAACAAAGTAAGGCTTAAAACCTTATTTTATGAGCGGGACACAGCCAAAGAAATCTCATCTCTTGACACACCAAGTCCACAAAATATGTGTTCAAACCCAACACCACTAGGACCTGAAAATAAGCAACATTGGTTGCATGCTATAATATTTTCCCCCTAAATATGATGAGCTCATAAATAAAAACTCTTTCGAGTGAACGGTTTTTGCCTTTATCTTTTGAATTTGGCTCATTAGCTCTTTTGTGCTTGAGGCTCATGTAAATTATTATTTTTATTTTTATTTTCTTTTACTATTACAAGGGGATATCATAAGGTAATCTAGTCAAATGTTACACTATTTAGTGAGCTAAGTATGATAGAGATTAGATTGCCAGTCCAAAAATTCATGCATGCGACCAAGCATCGACAGTCATAAAAACGTGTATGTGAAATGCAAGCACAAGATATACTAAGGGTTTTTATCACATGCCCATGCACACAGAGCATCAAAAAAATAAAAGCATATTATACATGCATAATCATATATCCTACTTACCAGGATCACATGCACATGTTTTTCATGCTCTAACAAGCCATAAAATATTTTTGGTCTTTTTATTTTATATTTTTTTCATTTTTAACACAAAAATAAGAAAAGACACAACATGGCTTGTCAATATCCAATGGTACGTGGAGTTGTATCCCGAGTTCTATGAAATTTATGTCCGGGTTTCCATCATATATACCAAGGGACAAAAAACACACAGCCAAATGCAGTGAAAATAAAAGATGTAGTCGTGCAGAAACATAAAACACACGCACACACATGCAATGGGAAAACAAATGCAACTTCTAAGAAGAGCTACTCTGAAGTGCACTCACATCATGCCTCTTAAGATCAAGGCATCAGAAATAGATGGGAAGTCATATTGCTTCCTCACCCAAGCTTTCTTAGGAAACTATTCCACCTGAGTATTCCTAGTGAACAAAGCAAGTTTCTCACTAAGAAATTGTGCTTGTTTAGTTAGTGCAGAAACTTGAGAAATTAGATTTGAAGAATCAAATCTATGTGACAGACTCTTAGGTTTTTTTTTTTTTTTTGGTGCAACATGAAGCACTTAGGCCTAATGTGTCATGTCCTGCCTTTCCACAATGATGGCATACAGGCACAAACCTCGGATAAGAGCGGGGTTTTCCCACCACACCTCTAGATTGAGGTTGGGACACAGGTTGAGGAATAGCACGAGGAATCACATGACTAATATCAACAGGTGTCTTACCTAAGTCACGTTTAGGAGGGATTGACACAGCTCTAGACGATGATGCCTTATAACAGTTAGACTCAACACTAATCCATAACATGTGATCTAGTTTCTCAATCCCAATAGAAAATGCAGACAATTGTGTTCTAGCATCTTCAAGTTCAGTTTCTAAAGATTGGACTCTATCAACTAGCCTTCTATTCCTCTCTTCAAGGTCATCAATCATCAAGAGGCTTTGCTCAAACTGAGCTTGAGTTTCATTCTTTTCTAGCTCCACTTCCTTCAGCCTCTTGTTGACCTCAATATTTGTCTTCTTGATAGCTAGACTCTCATTAAACAATTCAGTATATGCTACCTGAAGACTATCATCATCAACAGAGTCATCGTGTGAGAATTATGATCCAGTATCTTCATCACTAACATTATCCTCTCTCTCACCGACCACACTAGCAGTAAAGGCCATAAAATTGTTTTTATCCTTAGTAGACTCATCAGAAGTATAGCCACCTTCTGAATCACTAAGCGAGGTTGCCATGACTTTATTGCCTTTAGATTTTAGGTATGTGGGACACTCAGATATAATATATCCATACCCTTCGCATTCATGGCATTGAATAGCGTGAGGTTTGCTACTTCTATCCTCTCTAGACTCCCTCCTACGATGCCCACTCTCTAGGATTATCTTTCATATCCCTATTACAGCCACTTTTATTCAGCTTAAAAAAATTTTAAACCTCTTTGCAAACATGGGAAAATCATGATCCGTGAGATTATCACCATCATCATCACTTGACGGATCATGAGCAACTTCCTTTGCGATCTTCATCGCTATGGTATTGGGCTTTCTATAACCATGAAGTTCCTTCTCATACATCTACAATTTTCCTACGAGGTCCTCTAATTTAAGGTGATCTAAGTCATTACTTTCATCGATGGTTGTGATCTTTGGTAAGAACTTGTCAGACAAAGATCTAAGGATTTTCCTCACTATCCCATTGGTAGGAGTAGTCTCTCCTAGATTAAAACTTGAGTTAACGATATCGTTAATCTCATCATAGAATTCATCAAATGTCTCATCATCTTTCATACTAGCGACCTCAAACCTAGTGGCAAGTTCTTAGAGTCTATTATTTTTAACAGACAATGTGCCCTCATGCACAGTCTGAAGGATGTCCCAAGCATCCTTGGCTATCTCACACATAGAGATTCTCCTAAATTCAGCAGAGCAAACAACAGCATGAATGTCATTAATTGCCTTGTTGTTCGTGTTGCTAGCGTCAAACTCATCCTTAGTCCATGTCAATTTATCTTTAGGGGAAGAGACCTCATCAACCATAACAACGGGAGATTTCTACCCGTACTCTACTGACATCCAGACTCTCTCATCTAAGGATTTAAGGAACGCTCTCATGCGAACCTTCTAATGTAAATATTCAGTCCCATCAAAGAATTGGGGACAATTTAAAGGTTGACTACGTTCCATAGCTAAACGGGTCAAGGATCGAGTTCGGGCTCTGATACCAATTGAAAGATCGATTTGACCCTAGATTCTGACCCTATGCGGAATTTATCACATCAAGATGACTTTAATACCTCTAGACTGCAAGAACTCGAAGAACTCCTCGAGCCCGTACCACACGATTTTCTTCATAACCTCTGAAGTCTCTGAGCGGATCAACTCTGCAAGCTCTGAACGCCAGAACTCTAACTACCAATCTTCCTCCTTGAGAACTCTGAAGGTTTAGGAAATTGGGTTTGGTTGTGTTGACGGTTTAACAAAGATCGTTATCACCAAGGAAACGAAGACAAGAGATTCAAAAGAGTCTTCAAGGTGATGAACAAGAAGGTTGAAAAGGTATGAAAGGTTTTTAGGCTCAAAGTAATATGTTTTCAACATCTATGAATGTGGCTATAATGTTCTTTATATAGTTAGGGCAAAAAGAAAGGGTTTCCAAGTGCAAAATAGGCTTAAAACGCATCCAAAATAGTTCACTTACGCACAGGCACGCCACTCGAACGCGTGCTTGTTCCGAAAACTCGTTCGAACGTAGTATCGAACGTACCTCGAACGCAAATTCACTGGAAGGTTTCGTTCGAACGGATTGATGAACCCACTACGCACGGGAACCTTCTGCCAGGTTTCGTTCGAACCCATACACGAACGTGACACTAACGCCACTCATTCGAACATATACACGAATGTAGCACGAACGTTAATCTGATTCCTTCATGCTCAGTCAGCCTAACACCAGTCCAATTGCTCCGAGATCTTCAAGACTCATTACAACTCAATTGAACTTGTTTTGTTACGGATATTGCCAATAAATATGGAACTATACGGATATTGCCAATAAATATGGAACTAACAGTTACGATGATCTTTGTCAGAATAATCATGTTCTCCTTTCTTTTGATGCATTTTGTATTCTCCTTCTCTGACTATTGTTTCTTGTCCTTTTTTTCTAATTAAATCAGGTGCATGTTCAGTCAGACCCAGCAGGGCGTTTGGTGATATCTGGTCAGCCAGAGCAACTGAATAATCCTTGGGGTGTGACATCATTTAAAAAGGTTAGTCAAAGATTTAATAGACTTTATTCCTCTTGCAATGTTGCAAACAAGCAATGACTGGGAAGTCCTCTGGAAATGGCCAATATGACTATCACATAAGACTCCAGCCAGGGAAAAAAAATAAAACAAGATTTTTATTTTCTTATTTACTTGTTTTTAATGTAGAAATTTGGACAACAATATCTGATGTAAAAAGTTATTTTCCTTTCAAAGGTTGTCAGCTTGCCCTCAAGAATTGATCCACATCAAACATCTGCTGTAGTTACCCTGCATGGCCAGTTATTTGTGCGTGTCCCATTTGAGCAGTCAGATATGTAGATTGTGGAGATAATTGGCCCTTTGCCCCATATTCAGATATTCCAACAAGATGAAGTGATTTGTATATTCAAAATGTAAAGTCTGATTTTGCTGTGTAAGAACCACTTGAGTAGTTCATGCTGGTAGTTAAAGTTGAAGCTTCTAATTAAAATATTTATTTAGTTTTGTATGGTAGTTGGATTTGGATAGAGATGGAAGATTATGCTTTTTCCCTTTAAATATTTGGAATCATGTGACCTTTGGAAGGTTGTCTCTGAAAATGATGTCTTGTTGTCCCAGTGGTTCCATCTCTGTTATATACTATTGGTAATGCTCTTTCATTTTCATAGACATTTTTGTATCGTTTAATATATAGTTTGGTGAGTTTATATTCTCACTGTAATACTTATAAGTTAGTTTATACTCTCAATAAATACTATCAAACGGTGCTTTTATCTTTCCTTTGAATTTTGATATTTTATATACTAGCACTTTTTGTAGGTTAAGCACATCTTTAAATATAGTTTCATATAATAATAAAAACTCTGATGCTATTTTATATATTGATCTTGTAAATATTTCGGATCTCGTCGATTTTATAATTTAAATGAGATAATTGATTTATTTACATTTAATATTTATGTCATTTGTTTATCTTAATTCTCAAGTAATATTTTTAATTCATTGTATAAGAGCTAATAGTCGAAATCTGTATTTTGAAGTCAGCAAATAATAAAAAAAATTCATGCAAAAAAAAAAAAAAACTATAGAAGTAATTTAAAATAAAATAACAAATACTAATATACTCAAAATCTAAAAAATATGGCTAGGTTCTGTTGGCGGTTGCTATTTAGGTTATGAGATTATGTTTTTTAATTGTAATTGGTTTCTTATTTTAATAATTTATTATTTTAATTTTGTAATATAATAATAAAAATATTAATTGTAAAGATTAGGTGCGACATTTTTTTTATTTTAATAAAAATTTATAATATGTCATCTTATTATAATATGTGGTAAAAATTTATTGTAGAAATTATGTGATACATATGTTTTTTTAATTTTAATGGGAGATAATAATATGTTTTCTTATAATAATATGATTCTTATTTTAATATTTCATCATTTTAATTTTATAATTTAAAATAATAAACTAATAAGTTTATTATTTCAGTGGGAGATTATGATTTTATATTTAATATGTTTATTATTTTAATAAATTATTATTTTAATTTTATAATTTATAATTTATTTAAAAAAATAATTGTAGAAATATTTTAATTTTGCAATTTAGTAATAAATAAGAGATTCTATTTTTATATTGCAATATATATTTTTTAATTTTATTAATTTATTATTTTAATTTTGTAATTTAGTAATAAAAAATTAATGAAATAACTAATTAAAGTATGTTTTTTTTTAATGGAAAATTATTTTAATATGGTTTCTTATTTTAATAGTTTATCATTTTAATTTTATAATTTAAAATAATAAATTACAATATTAATTACATAAATTAATAAGTTTCTTATTTTAATATGAGATTATGTTTTTATATTATAATGAGTTTTTTTATTTTTTATAATTTATTATTTTAATTTTACAACTTAATATTAAAAAACTAATTTTAGAGATATTTTAATTTTAGAATCCAACTATTATAAGTCTCGCACTTTGTGCGAATTGAGCATATCTTTGATTATAATTTCATAACATAACAAAAATTTTAATATTATTGTAGTTATTGATCTTGTAAATGATCCAGGTTTACTTGATTTTATAGTTTAAATAAGACAATTAATTTACTTACACTTAATATATATGTCTCATTTATTTGTTTATCAATTCTTAAAAAAAATGTTTCCAATTGAGTTTTTTTCTCGTCTTACTCTCTCATTTGAAATCTTATTTCTAGTTATAAATAACATTCAAAATATTTAATTTTCTTTCAGACGAATTCCAATGAAATTTAATTTAATTTATTCAATTTAAACTTAAATTTTCTTATCAATCTTGAAATCTTGACCGTTATTGTATAAGAACTAATAATCAGACTCTGCATCATGAGACACAACAAATAATAAAAAATTCACGAAAAACTTATACAAATGATTCAAAATAAAATAACAAATAATAATATATTTAAAAATTAAAAATTGGCCAGTTTTTATGGATGACTGCTATTTATGTATTTTATTTTACTATGAGATTATGTTTTAATATTCTAATAGGTTTTTTATTTTAATTTTATAAGTTAATAAAAAATTTATTTATACAGATTAGGTTTCATGTATATATATATATTTACAGGAGATTACAATATATCTTTTTATTGTAATACATAATAAAAGAACGAGATTATGTACAATATATGTTTTTACTTTAATGATACTTATTATTATAATTTAATAATAAAAATTACATTATTAATTAATTAAATTAATAGATTTTTTATTTTAATAGGAGTTTTTATTTTTATATTATAATAGGTTCTTATTTTAATTTTACAATTTAATAATAAATAGGAGATTCAATTTTATATTGTAATATATTTCTAATTAATAATAATTATTTTTATTTTATAATTTAAAATAAAAAATTGATTTTAGAGATATTCTAATTTTATAATTTAATAATAAAAATTAATTTAGAGATTAGGTGTCAAGTATTAATTAATAGGTTTCTTATTTTAATGAGAGATTATGTTTTTATTTTATAATATGTTTAAATATTTTTTTCATTTTGAATTAGTTTATAGCAACAAACTTTAATGTTTCTAATTTCCATTTTCACTGCTTGATTTCTTAATTCTAGCTTCAATATTATGTTTTAATTTTAAAATTATTTTAAACTAAGTTACATAAGATTTTTATTTTTATTTTTACTGGTTTGTCGATTTTAGGTTTATTTGATTCTGCAAAATCAATGCGTCGCGTTTTTCATATAATTTATTTTTAAATTTCAAATTTAATGCATGATTTTGTTAATTTGCAATTTTGTAATTCAAATATCAGGTTTTACATTCTGAGTTAGCTTAAATTAAATTAGTTTTAACTAAATAATGCAGTGTATCATTTGTTGTGCATATAATATTTTATTATTAGATTTTGAATAGTTTTAACTTAATAATGCAGTTGTAATATCCCCTCCTGAAGATGCTACTGGCAAGCAATGGGTCGTCTTATTCCCCTGAGCCTCTGACTTCCTGACTATGTTTAACATTGCCAAACTCATCTGGAATACAACTCATACATAAGAACCGATGCCCAATTCATAACATGAATGAAACTCAAAACTCAGAACTGTGTACTCATTATTACTTCTCTATACAACTCTGTTCTCAAACACGTTTAATACAGTATGAAGACTTATACATTACTAACGACTAGTATGCAACTTTACTTGACGCTGACTATTCTGAACTTCTGTACACAACCTGGTGGACCAATACCCTAGTGACTGCCATCGGTATCCACCTTCTCGAGCTCGTCCTTCAGGTATACCTGCAAAATAAAAACTCTAGGAGTTGGGGGTTAGATCGTTTGAACAATCTAATAAGTGGACAATTTAAATAACGAAAACTGAAATACTCTACAAACATCCATTTGTTCTAAAACTGAAAACTTTCAAGAAAGCCGTCTTTTCTGAAAACTATTTCTTTCTGTAAAACTCTGAATTTCTTATAAAATTGTTTCTCGTAAAAACTCTTTTATAAAACCATCATTCTGAAAATCATGTCTCTAAGTATCCATAGAAAACCTGACGTATGGGGCGTTACGTATAGCCGTCCCTTATACGCAAAAACTTGTGGTCTTGGGACATTACGTATCGCTGTCCCCCAAGCCACTGAAATGGAGCCGGTGTGCAAGGCGTTACGTATCGTCGTCCCCCAATGCATACCACTATCATGTCCCTGAATCTAAGATCTAGGGGCGTTATGTGTTTTCGTCCCCCAAGCCTTGAAATCTGGCGGTCTTGGGGCGTTACGTATCGCCGTCCCCCAAGCCACTGAAACTAGGATCTAGGGGCGTTACGTATCACCGTCCTCCTAGTCCTGCTCATGTGCACATGTCATATTCGTCAATTCCAATGTCTGTACCAAGTTACATCTGATGTGGGTTTCTCCCCATGCCTCCCAAAATCATACTTTGAAATCAATCTTTCTAAAACATTATCATTCATAAAACAATTGAAATCAAACTTTGGCTAACTCCCTATATGCTTTAAAAGTAAGTCTCACATAATAAATATTTAAATAAAATTAGTTTGAGAAAAGGGTCCACTCACAGATTTGGAGTCCAGTTAGCATTACTTCACTCCGCCGAAGGAATTTACGGTTCTTGCGATGATTTCTAATTGGTAACTTAATTAGAATACATGTCGTGGAATATGCTTTGAAACTATTATCACTATATGATGTTCTATGCTTATGACATGCTATATTGCATATATATGAGCTAATATGAGACCCTAAGGGTGGCCTATAACATGCTAGTGTGAAACTAGAATAGACTAAAACTAGTTATGGGGAAATTTTGATCACGCGTCGCGACGCTTTCCTTTGAACGTCGTGACGCTCACACATGCAACTGAACCAGTGAACATCATCTGCTGCTGCATCGCGATGCAAGAGTTAGGCGTCATGACTCCCATATGCGTCGCGATGCTACGTTCTGAGCGTCGCGACTCCCACCAAACAGAATGAGACAGTGAGCTTCTTCTATTATCCAGGTCATGACGCTGGCCTATTGGCGTCGCGATGCCCCCACGACCAAATTGAAACATAAGACATCTTCTTGCTACGCGTCGCGATGCTGGTCCATTGGCGTTGCGACGCTACACTAATTTCAGGCCCAAGTAATTCCCTACACTATCATCCAACTTCAATATATATCAAAACTCATCTAATATCCTCAACCCAACACAACTATTATCTAATATTATTAAGTTCTAAAACTCAATTCCATATACTCCAATCTAATCCAATGTTTAAAGTTTTCTTAATTTGGGGTTTCTTATATTCCTTATTTTTTCAACACCGTAACCACATAAACATCATTAACCATAATTCAACAATACCCCTTAATCATTAAATCATCAAACGTCAACATTTTAAACTTGGGTTAAAGTTTCCTTACCTTATCTCACTTGTTATCCTTCACCACTCAAGTCTTCTTGGCTTGATTTTCCTCCCTTCTAGCCTGTGGTGGTTTGATTTTCACTTGTTTCTTCCTTAATTTTGGTGAGGAAATGACTTTCCTCCACTTTTTTCTTCTTCATTTTTTCCCCCTTCACACGTTTCTTCTTGTTCTTCTTCTCTTTTTGGAGATGCAAGAATAATGGCCTTTATATATTAGGGGCTAATGACTCACATTTCTCTACTTGATTTTTTTACTTCTTTCTAGAGCAGTCTATGGGGTTTGAGTGATATTTTATGGTTATTGGGCCATAATGAGAAAAGTGTTGGGCTTGGGTTTGAAAGAGCAATTCCTTCCTTACTTCTTATTTTCGCCACTGTACAGATGGTATGGGAAAATGACCAAATCCGACATAGTTCTTCTCGGAATCTGGAAAAATATTCAACATAAAAGTTATATATCTCTGTCTTAACTTTCTGGCGATATAAAATTCATAAAAATAAGATATCGTATGAAAAGGTTATGCCTGAAATACTATGGACTGTCCGGGTTGCATTCTTGGCTAAATTCCGTATCAAAACTGCGAGGAATTATTGAATACCCAAAAATAATTTCATGAACATATACATGCTTGAACATGATTTACATCGTGTATTATGCCTCCGGTAATGTAATAGTTTTCGGGATTATCGGGTGTTACAGCAGTGTACTATGATTGTGGAGAAATGCACTTTTTTTTTAACTTAGTAATGTAGTGTATCATTTGTTGTGCATATAATATTTTATTATTAGGTTTTGAATAATTTGAAGCAAGCGATGCAATGTACCGTGATTGTGGAGAAATGCACTTTTAAATTGGTTCATGAGTATAAACACATGTTTTGTGCGGGTTGAGAATATATTTTAGATATCAATTTTATAAATGCTCCGAATTTTGTTGGTTTTATAGTTTAAATGAGACAATTGATTTACTTATATGTAATATTTATACTTTATTTATTTGTCTCTCAGTTCTCAAATAATATTTCTAATTCACTGTATAAGAATTAATAGTCAGAGTCTGCATCCTGAAGCACAATAAATAATAAAAACTTCATGAAATAAAAAAATTATAAAAAAAAATCAAAATAAAATAACAAATGATAATATACTCAAAATCCAAAAAAAATGGCTACGTTTTGTGAGCAGATACTATTTAGGTTTCTTATTTTAACTTTTGTATATATATATGTGTGCGCGCGCGCGTGTGATATTATTCAAAAATTAATCGGATAATATATTACGTTTTCATGTTATAATATGGTTCATATTTAATAGATTTATTAATTTAATTTTATAATTTAATAATATTTTTTTAAAATTATAATAAGATAGTATAATATGTTTTCTTATTATAATACAGTTTTTATAAAATTATAATATGTATTTTTATTGTAATATATTTTTATTTAATAAAAAATTGATTGTAAAGATATTTTAATTTTATAATTTAATAATACAAATTTAATTGTAGAGATTAAGTTTCACGTATATTTTTTGTTTTAATGAGAGATTATAATATATTTTCTTATTATAATAGGTTTCTTTATTTTAATTTAATAATTTAATAATAATAATTAAAATATTAATTGATTAATTAAATAACATGTTTCATACTTTAATAATAGATTATGTTTTTATATTGTAATAGGTTTATTATATTAATAATTTATTATTTTAATTTTATAATTTAATAAAAAAATAATTGTAGACATATTTTAATTTTATAATCTAATAATAAATAATTAATTGTAGAGATTAGATTAATTGTAGATAATTTAATAATATTTTTATTTTATTTTAATAGGATCGTTTAATATGTTTTATTATTATAATAGATTATTAATTTAATTTTATAATTTAATAATAAAAACATTGATTGTGTATTTTTTATTTTAATAGAAGATTATGTTATATCTTCTTATTATAATAAGTAATAAAAAATTAATTTTAGAGATTATGTGTCATGTGACGCGATGAGAAAACTTAAGAATGTTTAACTTATATATATATATATAGTCATATTATCGGTGATATTATTCAAAAATTAATCGGATATCATGTTGTATTTTTTTTTTGTTATCATAGTGGTTCTTATTTAATAAATTTATTAATTTAATTTTATGATTTAATAGTATTTTTTTTAATTATAATATGTTTTCTTTGTTATAAAATTATAATTTGTGCCATTGTGATTGTGAGGAAGCAATGAAACATGTACTGCCATTGTCAGGAAGCCATGAAAATGCGTTTATTGTAATTTGTGCAAAGGGAGAGCAAGTCTTTGTGGCTAAAGTGATTTCCCTGGTATCATTCATCAAACATTAAACTGCTTCAATTATTGGAGCTTAAGTCGATGAAACAAGTCCAGTGACAGGCAGATCAGATCACATTGGAATTTGAACATAAGAATTTATATGTATGACTTGTTAATCAAAATCTGAACACCCATTAGAATAATAATAGTAAGAAGAAGGATGAAAGGAGTTGTTCGATCAGGGGAATTTGAATTCTCCACCAGTTGTGGTTCCTGGGGGGCTGATGGCCATCCAGAGCAGGGAAAGTGTGATAGCAATGAGACCTGCCCATACAAACACAAGAGTTGGTGTCTTGCCTCTCCTTCCCATCAAACCTTTGGCAAAAGGATAAAGATGAGTCAACACCCATATGCTAAAGAAAGCTCCCCCGATGAACTTACTCCACGAAGGATTAGTTGCATACATTGTCCTTAAAAATGCAATGGCAATGGCGATTATATTCACCATTGCTATGACAATTGGTGGAAGCATCAAGGAAGACCATTTGACAAGATAGAGGTCTGCATAAATGTCTTCATTGTCTTCAGCTGCTGATTTAGTTGTCAATGTGAAAGAGATTTCAATCCCTGCTATCACCTTAAGAAGACCTTGAATAACAGCAGCGAAGTGAGCACTGGTTCCACCGATTACCCAGAACTGCTCGTTTCTCCACCATTCTTCCAATCCTATACCTGACCACTTCACTTCCAGAATGGCTAAACCGATAATACAAACGGTTTGAATGAGCAGGTATATTAAAAATGTTATGTTTAGATTTTGAACGATGAAATGTCCTGAGATGAGGGAAAGTGCAGGGAGGAAGCAATAGACAATAAGGAATAGTGAAGTGAATGGATAGATGCCGACATTGAGATAAGCCAAGCGTTGGAGGATCTTGAGTTTTCTAGAGGCAAGAAATGCATTGTTTCTGGAAAAGAAAATCTCAACAGACCCTGTAGCCCATCGAAGCACCTGGTGGAGTCGATCTGTGAGATTTATTGGAGCTGAACCACGGAATGCGTCACGTTTTGTGACGCAGTACACAGAGTTCCAACCTCGGTTGTGCATGCGGTATCCTGTAACGACATCTTCAGTAACTGAACCATATATCCAACCAACCCTGTCACCCCATTCTGTCTTGTCTTCGTACCAACAAGAAATGACAGAGACAGCTTCAGCAACTGTAGCCGCATCAAGCGGTTCCCTGGGGACCCTAAGAGCACCAGGGGGACGTCCGTAGCTAACAGAAGGATGATCTGCAAGGGGTCGGCCTTGAAATTCAGCAATGGGTATAGATTCTGCCAGCATTGTTGAATTTCCAAACCTCTTAGGTAGTAGATTCACATCAAGATCTGAATCGAAGTCGGTGGGATTCAAGGCATGCATCTCATGGTCTTTATTTTGAGGATTCTTATTAGGATCTGGTGGGTCAAATCCGTACAAAGCAAATCTCCTGAACATGGTACCTGTTCCTACATAAAAAGGCCCCTAAAGGGTAAGAGAGAAATGAGTCAGCCGTCATACTCCTTCACATGTTTTAGTAACAACAAGTATTTACATACATATGCATGCATACTATTTATTAGCTTTAGCTTTAGCTTTACCTGCAGACCATCAAGGGCACGCATATTTCCATCAAAAAACACAGTATTATTATTAGCATATCTGTCAGAAGGGTCAATGCCTTCGAATCTTTGTGGAAACTGAATATAACAGATATTCTCACCACCTCTGTCCATCATAAAGCACATTCCTTCACGAATAGCCTTACAGTTATATATGTAGTGATCACAGTCAAGGTTGAGTATAAAAGGGCCATTTGATAAAATGGCTGATGCCCGTACCAAAGCATTCATGGCACCAGCTTTCTTATTATGATCATACCCTGGTCGTTTCTCACGAGACACATACACAAATAGTGGAAGCCTTATATCGACATCTGAAAAGTCAATGAGCTTTTCGTCATCTGCACTTCCCATTAGTGGATCAGGGCTAGGTGGCTTTAGCATGACCTGAAGAATACCAGAATGGTCACCTTTGGCATGTTCCCTGGAAGGAATTGCCCAAGTCCCAGGCCAATGAGTGCCATCAGCCATCCAGGTTGCCTTTTGTACCCTGATTGTTTCTGTAGGGTTAGCCCCGCTCTCCCTCATATGTTTAATCATCTTCATTTCCTCCCTTGCATTGAACGCATCTGATCTTCTCCTGATTGAGTCGGGAAGGCCATTGATTCTGACCTTGAACTCATCGTATTCTCTCTTAATCTTTCTTCTGTCCTTGACAAAATCCATCCTGCTCTTGTTCTTAGTTGGATCAATTTTTAAGCTGAAGTAAGTTTCAGGATTCCTAGGCTCAATATTATGCTTTCTACAAAAAGGAACCCATAAATCAGCAAAGCTTGCAGCCTCAGCCATAGCCTCAAAAGTAAGGAGGGCACCTCCATCATCAGAAACGTAGCAAGCAAGCTTCTCCACAGGGTAATCAACGGCCAGAATGGAAAGAATTGTGTTGGCAGTGGTAAGGGGAGGCTCTTTTTCAGGATCGGCCGTGGATACCATCATGTCAATACCAGGAAGGTCAGAGCGGCCAGTAGGATTGGAAGGTGATGGCAAATCAAACTTGTCGCGGAGGACCTCAAGGTCAGTAGAACGGTAGATTGGGCAGAGCTTGGGCATCTGATCCAGGATCCAGGAGAATGCAAACCAAGTCTCGCATGTAACTGACATTATCCACAACCAAATTGCTTCATTATTTGGATTTACGTATCTCCATTGTAAGAAAAACCCCAAAATGATAAATCGAACGGCTATTAACAACCTATAAGGACTGAGGATGGCTGCTGGAACTGGCAAAATCCTACTAAGGGGCTTCCATGGCTTATCGGAATTGTCTGGGATGCCTCCATTGAAACCATCTTCTCTATCATCACCATACATGTCGTCTTGAGGCCAAAAGGCATTGCCATATCCATAAGTACCGTTAGTCTCAAATAACCACCTGTTGTGATCAAATTCTCCATTTTGGTTTCTCTTCATCATTGTCATGTTGTTGTTACCCGCTTCTTTATTCGGAGCTGGCAATGGCAGTGCTCCGCTGGAAAATTCTGGTACCTCATCATCATAATCTCCAACTTTATAGGGCTCTTTACAACCTGGGCACAATCCGGTTTCCTTTTGTGCATCCATGTAGCAATCTCTGCATATTTTAAATCTGCACACACACACACTCACACCCCATATTATTCATTTACAAATTAAGTGTTAATGCAATCCAATCCATAAGAAGGCCATAAGAATTACCTGCATTCACATGGGATTATATCAGTTCCTCTCTCATCCTTCATGGCCTTGCCATCACAAGCAGGCATGCCACAAGAAGAACCCTTGGCTCCAGCCATCTGAGGATGATTGACCTCCGATTCAATCACCTTATCCATGAGATGAGCACGAGTAACGTTATTGAATCCTCCGGTAAAAAGAGAATTGGAAACATATTGCTCTTCAGCCTTGACAGCAACAGAGGATGAGTCCATGGGCTGATTATCTGGCGTAGGGGGAAGGTGAACTGTGTAGTTCATGTAATCCCCTGAAAAGTCACCTGACATGTCAAGATCTTCCCTTGAAAGACTCACATATCGCCCACTTGAAGTTCTTCTTGCAAATTTAACAGTCTGTCCACTTGATGAAGTACGACTGCTGGGAGAGTCCTTAGCACCTCCGCTGCTGCCGCTTCTTACTTTCTTAGATCCTTGCGAGGAAAGGGATGCCATGATCCCCTTTCAGCTATTTCTTTCTATTTTATGATCAATAATTTCAAATTAGGGTTTCTAAAGAATAATTTGCATGGGAATATATATTCAACTAGATACGTACGTACATAACATTTTCTGGCAATGTGAGCCTAGCTAATTAATCCTCAGGGAGGGGAGTCGAAATCTTTCAATCATCGTGTTGATACCGGCATTTTTAGGAGATCAAATTTAGGAAGTGCTTGTGCAAATTTGGTCGAAATATTGTAACTGACCGAGTCCTATACATCGCTATTTTTAGAGGGGCCTGTTTTACGACTTTCAAGGAGGATCGTCTCCATAACGGTGAAATTTTTTATTGACCATTTATTTTTCATATGCATGTAGAGAGAGAGAGAGAGCTTCTTGCTTTGCTCAAAATATCATTGCCCACGTTTAATATGAGTTTACTATATCAAGTCTTTAACATATTAACTGAATTTTACCATTAATTTTGACATGTGATGAACATTAAGCTTAGAATTTTCCTGTAAGAATTATTTCAACTACCTAGAAATGAATTATATAAAAATCGCATGGAGGAGCAAGGATTCATTTACTATTACGGTTCATGTTAATATCAAGGTTTTTAATGCATTAAATAAAGTTGATTTTTGACATTCATTAATTTAAGATAAAATTAGTTAACAAGTTCTAAATTATTATTGCTGCGGGGAGAATTCTTCTAGTTGTATTTCGATATGAACGGATTAATGTATGAGAGAGATTGTGTGATATGTTACAACTTCGGTTGAATTTGGAACAAAATCTACTTGGGGATTAGCAATTGCCAACAGTATGTGACAATTACTAATTATTGATTGTAGATCTCTGACAAATAAAAGTTTCAGTTGGAATCTTTACATAGAGATAGAAACAAAAATTATAACCGTACCAAACATAATATAAACTTGTTGAATTCCCTCGCGATGTGACGAATTTTCATTAAAAAAAATAATTATTTTTGAGCTCTTAAGTATTGGTACCAACGGCTGGAGCCGAAATTAAAGCCACCTTAATATTATGCGTATGAAGGGAGGATCTCTTCTAACTGTTGAAGCCAAATTCATTCTAGACATTGAAAAAATCGTGACAAAACCAATGGTAACTTTACGTGTAGGATGTTTTTAACACTAATTGTTATGTTTATTAGTTATATTACGCATGCATTGATTTGTCTGTAAACCCGAGCTTCTGAAAGTTTTTAGTATAACTAATGGATGCATTATTCCTTTTTAGTAATTAAGCTTTGGGTATTTGTAGCATCCCCAATTCGGGAGATGTTACCGGCAGGGGATGGACTGTACTAACCCCATAAGCCTCTGAATCTAGTAACTGTTGGGGTTTTGGGAGATGGACGCGGCGGAAGCTTGTTGTGATATTTTTATATCGTACCGCAAGTGTACGGTGTCAAGTTTTAGTATAAATATGAGTTAAGAGTGTCGAACCCACATGGATTGTGTTAACTCGCATTAAGTATTACAATTGATATAATCCTAACTTTATTTAGAAAATAAATAATAAATATTTTAATAAATAAATAAAATATAAAAATAATTGGATAGGAGAAACTAATACGATAGAGATTCTGGATCATGATTTCACCTAGCTGTCACCTATGTATTTGTTATGCCAATTACCATTGTTCGGTTATATTGTTTATAAGTCAAGACTCCGAAATTATCCACTCCCTCTCTCGAGTGCCGAGTGAAAATATCATTAACTACAGACTTCGATATCTCTATAAAAATCCAATAGTTAACAACTCATTACGATTTGTGATTATATATTAACGACTTCAAAGGACTACAGATTCTCTCGAACTCTATAAAATCCTAGGCTATATTCTCTAGGTCCATTCAAAATCCCCTCTCTCGAGTGATAGATTCTAAACATTCATCATCATATTTGTGGCCAACAAACATAAAGCATTAAACTCAAAAGAATATAAATAAATCAACAAAACTTCATCACAAAATTGACAATCAATTACAAGGTTCAAGCATCGATTACACCATTCTCCAGAATTAAGGAGTTTAATTCATGACAAAAGATAAAATCAATGATAAACAATTCATGAATCTAATGGAAATCATTAGAGTTTTAAGAAAGAAACTAGAAGATATAACCCGAATTGAATCTCTTCCTCCTCGGATGTCACAGCCTTTGTCTCCTCTTGTCGCTCTTCAATCCTCTCCTTGGATCTCTAAAAATATGTATTTATGTGTTTTGTGCTCTGTATTAGCCTCTCCTTGAGTGTTGGATGTAATGTTATATTTATAGTTGAGGCTGGGAATCTTTGGGTGTCATTAGGATTATTAAAAACCCTAAAAATTGAATCCTGGAACGTGTAGGTTTCCGGATCGTTGCAGCTTGTAAGTGGGCGTCGGGGCGCCATATCCCCTGGAAAGTGTATGACAAAAACTTGTTGGAGGCGCCAAGGCGCCTGACATTCTTCATTGGCGCCTTGGCGCCTTATGTTTGTGTAAATGGGGCGCCAAGGCGCCTTAGCAACTTCAATGGCGCCTTGGCGCCATTCTGTCTGGACTTTGTATGAGCAATGGGCGCCAAGGCGCCCTTTTGATCTGTGATGTGTATTGAATTTGGGCGTCTGGCCCCTGTTGATTCGTCCATGCTCCTATGCTCATCTTGTGTTCCCGAAACTTCCCAAAACACGTGCAATTGTTCCCCGATCCATTATTAATGCCCCTACAAATAAAAATATAAATTAAACTATAAATAACATTAAATATCTCGAATTATAACAAAACAATAAGCTGAGAATACCATAATAAGTGGGTATAAACCACATTTATCAAACACCCCCAAACTTAAGGTTTTGCTAGTCCCGAGCAAAAGATAAAAATAAAACTAAATTCAAATAAGTAATTAAAAATAACTAAATTAACTAAGCCACTTTCGTAGGGATCACGATTGCATTTAGCATATGCAACAAGCCTTTAAACCCCTAGGCGGCCCTAGTGGACGAGTTATAGTCTCGTGAGGGCTTACAGCGACGACACCCACAAACGTCATTCACACACAATCATGCAAAAATATAAAAATAACAAGACATAGTCTCGATAGTTACGCATTATATATCCTCAAAGAAAGCTTATAAATGATATCAAAGAATCTTCAAAGTATGCAATTGCAACTCAAATCTAAATTCTTGAGTAAATCATCTAGGCTAGACTCACAGTGTGTGATAAGTGCATGAAAATGCACTTTGAAACATCACTAATATAGGCTTATTGTTAAGTATTTAGTTATGTATTTTATGTTTTAGTACATAATTTCTATTGTTATATTAATTTAGAAATGTTTATTATTTACACTAATTTAGTGATTTTTGTTTGTAGGAATATTAATACATGGATCCGGGAATAAACACTAGTGTTTTGGGAACCTCTGGGAAGACACAGGGCGAGTCAGGAAGACTTGGCGCCGAGGCGCCAAAATCCCATACAAAGAGCAGAGGAAATGGCGCCACGGCGCCATTCATCATCCACCAAGGGGGGCCGTGGCGCCCTAATATATGAAGGCATTGGCGCCATGGAGCCATTCATCAATAATAGGCGCCATGGCACCTTAAATAAAGGGACACTTGGCGCCGAGGCGCCAATGAAGAAGGCAGGCGCCTCGGCGCCCCCCAGAATGTCAAACTGCATACAAATTCCAGACAAATAAGCGCCGCGGCGCTGCGCAAGAAATCCTACGCGTTCCAGGTTTCGTTTTTAGGGTTTTTCTGAAATCCCAATGGCACCCTGACACTTCTATAAATATGAGACTTCGTCCAAAACACAAAGAGAGGCTAGATACACAAAATTCCAAGGAGAAAACAGAGCCGTGCAAATTCCCGGGATCAGAACCAAGGATTTATCCAATGATTTCCCCATCCATCTCTGTTGTTTCTTCATCTAGCATGCAGAACTAATCTCCCAAGCAAAGCTAAGGGCGAACTCTTGTACCCAAACTCTTGTATTCTTGTTATTTGATTCATGAATGAATTTAATCGATTAATATAATTGTTATTCTCTTCATCTCTTTATTCTATTGATTAATTGAGAACTATATTTTATTAGTTTACATATAGATTCAGTCATGCTTTTTCTATGTGTTGTTGGTAAAATTGGTTTGATAGATTAAAGTTGTTTTGCGAGTTGATCCTCTGCTGCAGTATTGCCCGAGGGTATATTGTCGTCGCTGGATAGGTTGTAACGATAACCTTGTGAGTTGTAAACGTAGAGAAGATTGAATAACAATTACCTTAGAACTTAAACTGGTGTAGAATTGAATATCTTCCAATTGTTGATTTGGGACATGAAATCCTCATTGTGTAATAACATGAATCGATAACGGAATATAGGTAATAGGTACAAGAGGGAACCCGGATGCTTTGCTATTTCTCTTCATTTGATAAAATCTTTAAAGCTTTCGTAATTGTTAATTTACATCGTATTTAATCTTTCCTTTAAATAGTTATTGCTAACGTTTCTGTTTAAGTAAATTTGTTCCTGTAACCTTCTCTCTGTGGAATCGACACCCCAACTGTACTGCGATAACCGCGAGTCATATTTGGGCGTAATCAGTGTGTGTGTGTTTACAGGTTCGGTTACAGCTTGATTCCTAAGTAAGCCAACTTAATGATTTCGTTTAGAAATTAGAATCGATGGGTCAAACCAACCTAGATATCTCAATTATGCTCTGTAATTGCTTTATGTTGTGCTCAGTATGGTATGATTTTTCTTTTCTTTTCTTGTCTCTTTTTCTTTTCTCAATTTTTGCACCCTTTTTTTTTCAACTCACCTACCCTTTAAGGTAGCATTTCTCCTCATGGTGGTCCTAATACTCGCCCATGGGTAGCTTCACGCTTATCGGTTATAGGTGGTTTATTTCCTTTATTTAGACATTTTTCTTTTTAGCTATACCATACTTCATAACACTAGCAAATCAAGATAGATATCTAAGCAAACGGTCATTCATCGACATGCAATTTCTTCAACTAGTTACCTTGTCAACTATTTAAGTTTTACTGCTAAAAACATGTTTTTAAGTGCTTACGAGTCTAACATAGATCAGTTATTCAAGGCATCATATAAAAGTAAATTAGACACTTATCGTTTCTAAAATTTCACTCATAAACAAACAATATCATCACCGGTTTTATGCTTTACTATCAAAGACTAGTTTTTTTTTTATTATTATTTTTTTTATAAATTTAAACAACTAAATAGCAAGTAAACAACATACACACACCCCCAAACTTAAAAATTGCATTGTCCTCAATGTAAGATAAATATCAAGAGCAAAAGTGAGGAACAACACTACCGTGCATGGAGTTGATCAGACTCTTGCTGGTTAGAATTTGGTTGCGCGGGCGTTGTGTGTCTCGTGCTCCCTGCATAAATAACATACAAATTAATAAATAGCACACAATAAAATAAAATGAAAAATTAAAAGTAAAGAAAATAAATAAATGGAATGAAATGCAAGGGTTGCCTCCCCGCTAGCGCTAAGTTAAACGTCTTCAGCCAGACGCAACCACCCAAATGGTGGTCATGGTAGCTTCTTCTTTTGTATCCACTAACTGCTTTGACATGAAAAAGATAGTTTGGCAACTGTGGCAGTTTTATCCAAATATCCCTATTGTTGCTTGGTTATGGATGATGCAATCTGCCCAATCTGTGTTTCTAAGGACTTTATTGTGGCCTCCATATTTTCCATGTGTGTCTCAATATTATTTAGCCTTGACTCAGTCTTCTCGAATCTCGCTGAAGTACTAGCAACGAACGTGCTCACGAATTCTTCTAAGGAAGATTTCTGCTAATCTTTTCTATAGTCAAAACCAGAAGCAGGCTGCAAGGTATTCTCTGTGTTAGCATATGACAGGTTTGGATGATAACGGTTAGGCACAAGATTTCCTCTATAGCTGTTGAAGTTCCGATTGTTCACATATTGGACTTGTTCAATGTTCGGGTTTCCTTCCACTAACTGCATGTTTGCAGCTGCTGCTGATTCAATAGATGATACTCGTGGTTTTGTCAGGGCTGCTACTTGGGTGGCCAAGGTAGAAATCTGAGCTGTAAGTGCCACAAGAGGGTCTACTTCATAAATCCCAGCCACTTTGGTTACAGTAGCGCGTTCACTTGGCCATTGATAATGGTTAATGGCCATTTCTTCCAATAAATTGTGTGCTTCCTCAGCTGATTTCCTGAATAGAGCTCCCACAGCTGCTGCATCAACCACAGTCCTATTCGGACCATTCAACCCATTATAGAACAACTGAATCTGGACCCAATCTGCATAATCATGTTGTGGGCATCTTCGTAGTAAATCCTTAAAGCGCTCTCATGCTTCATACAAAGTCTCAGTTTCCAGCTGCTTAAATACACTGATTTCTGCCCTCAGTTGAGCTGATTTAGCTGGTGGAAAGAATCTCTCAAGAAATTTTGTGGCCATATCCTGCCATGTCATGATACTCTCTGTCTGTATTGATTGCAGCCAATCCCACGCTTTATCCAGTAAAGAGAATGAAAATAAGCGTAGCCTGATAGCCTCTTTACTCAAGCCATTTACTTTTATGGTATCTGCGATCTCCAGGAACATCCTTAAGTGCAAGTTGGGATCCTCTACAGCTGAACCCCCAAACTGATTCCTTTGTACCATGTTGATCAATGCAGGTTTTAACTCAAAACTGTTGGCGTTGATTGGTTGATGGGCAATCCCAGAGCATATATCATCAAGGACCGGTTTGAAGTGATCTCTGATTGCCACATGACGTGGGTTGTTCTCTATGTTTTCAGCTGCCATTGCTTCTTTTTCAATTTTCCTTTCTTTTCTTAGTCTCCTCTCGCAGTTCTTTCTATTTCAGGATCAAACAGGAGCGAATTGAGACTTGCGGCTTTTCGCATTCACTGAAGCACCAAAAGAAAAATAAAAATCAATAAACAAAATAAAAAAATAAAAATTAAACAAACAAAAAAAAAAAATAAAGTTGAAGACAAAAAAAAAAGTAAAATTAAATACAAAATAAAAATCTAAATTAAAGCTAAAATTACTTGGTAGTAGTATTAATGTGAATTAAACAAACAATCCCCGGCAACGGCGCCAAAAAAAACTTGTTGTGATATTTTTATATCGTACCGCAAGTGTACGGTGTCAAGTTTTAGTATAAATATGAGTTAAGAGTGTCGAACCCACAGGGATTGTGTTAACTCGCACTAAGTACTACAATTGATAATCCTAACTTTATTTAGAAAATAAATAATAAATATTTTAATAAATAAATAAAATATAAAAATAATTGGATAGGAGAAACTAATACGATAGAGATTCTAGATCCTGATTTCACCTAGCTGTTACCTATGTATTTGTTATGCCAATTACCATTGTTCGGTTATATTGTTTATAAGTCAAGACTCCGAAATTATCTACTCCCCTCTCTCGAGTGCCGAGTGAAAATATCATTAACTACAGACTTCGATATCTCTATAAAAATCCATAGTTAACAACTCATTACGATTTGTGATTATATTAACGACTTCAAAGGACTACAGATTCTCTCGAACTCTATAAAATCCTAGGCTATATTCTCTAGGTCCATTCAAAATCCCCTCTCTCGTGATAGATTCTAAACATTCATCATCATATTTGTGACAACAAACATAAAACATTAAACTCAAAAGAATATAAATAAATCAACAAAACTTCATCACAAAATTGACAATCAATTACAAGGTTCAAGCATCGATTACACCATTCTCCAGAATTAAGGAGTTTAGTTCATGACAAAAGATAAAATCAATGATAAACAATTCATGAATCTAATGGAAATCATTAGAGTTCTAAGAAAGAAACTAGAAGATATAACCCGAATTGAATCTCTTCCTCCTCGGATGTCACAGCCTTTGTCTCCTCTTGTCGCTCTTCAATCCTCTCCTTGGATCTCTAAAAATGTATTTATGTGTTTTGTGCTCTGTATTAGCCTCTCCTTGAGTGTTGGATGTAATGTTATATTTATAGTTGAGGCTGGGAATCTTTGGGTGTCATTAGGATTATTAAAAACCCTAAAAATTGAATCCTGGAACGTGTAGGTTTCCGGATCGTTGCAGCTTGTAAGTGGGCGTCGGGGCGCCATATCCCCTGGAAAGTGTATGACAAAAACTTGTTGGGAGGCGCCAAGGCGCCTGACATTCTTCATTGGCGCCTTGGCGCCTATGTTTGTGTAAATGGGGCGCCAAGGCGCCTTAGCAACTTCAATGGCGCCTTGGCGCCATTCTGTCTGGACTTTGTATGAGCAATGGGCGCCAAGGCGCCCTTTTGATCTGTGATGTGTATTGAATTTGGGCGTCTAGCCCCTGTTGATTCGTCCATGCTCCTATGCTCATCTTGTGTTCCCGAAACTTCCCAAAACACGTGCAATTGTTCCCCGATCCATATATTAATGCTCCTACAAATAAAATAGAAATTAAACTATAAATGACATTAAATATCTCGAATTATAACAAAACAATAAGCTGAGAATACCATAATAAGTGGGTATAAACCACATTATCATTGGCCCCAATAGTGTTAGGGCAGTTCATGGGCTGTCCGAACAGTGACGAACTCACTGTTTGGACAGCCGTCACCCGGTTGGCTCAAAAGTCATCCGGTAACGTCGTTTTTTGCCGTTTTCTCTTATTTCAACTCCGAAACACTTTCCGGAAATTGTTCCAACTCCCAAAACACATCCAATACATTCATAAGACATCAAATTCATCACAAAATTTCCACTTTAACCAGAACTGATCCATAAATCGAAATTGCCATTTTTCATGCTTTAAATCCAAATTTTCGACATTAATCAAATTAATCTCAACACCAAATCAAGTCACCATATATGAACAACCCAAGAATAATTCTAGGCATTACAAGAGTGGTCATAACACTCTATAATGGCAACATGTCATCTAATGACAAAATTGGATACTAATTACAATAATTTCATCCAATATACTTCGCACATTCTTCATTAGCTTCTAATCCATCATCAACAACCAAAAGCCCCAATTTTCAGAATTTAAGGAACCCTACAACCTTTCTAAACCATCAAGAAATAAGAAATTAAATTTCCAAGCATAGGGTTTTGAAGAATTACCTTAAATCTCTTAAATCCTTAGCATTTTTTTCTTGATTTTCCTTCTTTTCTTCATGGTTTCTTCAAACCATGATTGAGAGATTGAATGAAGAAGAAAATATTTTCCTTTTTTAATTCATTATGATCGACTTTAGCAAGGATATTTTGGGGGTTTTTTGGAAAAATATTAAATCAATTAATTAAAGTAAATATTTTGGTGACAAATCAATTTTTCACACATTTACTTTAATAAAGTTATGACATGTGAACCAATAATAATTGGACAAATTTCATAACATTTATGAAAAAAATTTATTAATTAATCATTTAAATATTTAACAATTAAATATCCAAATAATCAATTAATATAATTATTATTTACAATAAATAACAAATACATATATTTATGGCATGTGTCAAAATCTCATTTGACAATTAATTAATGTATATCTAATCGTATTATGTATCAAATACAAATACACAGTAATTACGATTGGCCAAAATCTCATAATGCATGTGTTATCGTTTAACTGATTAAACGATTCGAATTAACTCACTTAATCCGATGAAGTATTATGAATAATCAGTATTATTCATATCGCGTTGCCCAAGTGCTCAACGAGTACACTTCATATTGTGGGACTCTCTAAGTTTAGATTTATCCGTCACGAAATCCAATTTCGTGTCCATAATCCACCCACTCATGGATTATGACGACCACGGATAATCTCGCTAAACTATGCAAGCCGAGATCATTGCATACATATAATCCCTCTGTCACAGGCTATCCATATTATACCTGGAGTATAGATAAAAATGTCAAACCCGTTCGGTATAATATAGTCGACTTTCAATTTACGATCTCTAAATAACACTCGGAACTGATTTCCGAAGTTATACCACAATCATGGATTTACTAGATCGTAAACACGTGAGGATGCATATGCCCTGTACACAGGACTGACGGATCCTATCTTGATACTCACTGGATATCATGAGCATCGGTCCACACCCAACGAACAGGCAGAGGTCTGATCATGAATAGATCGGTGACGTGACTGCCATCAAAGTGTGGAAGAAAACTCATATATCTCACTGTGGTATCTCAAGTCAAAGGACCACTATGCTCGCTGATAGGATGGCAATTTCCGGATCCGGACCCGGGTCCGGCCGGACCCGGGTCCGGATCCGGAAGAGATTTCACTTCCCCGGGTCCGGTTCCGGACCCGGGTAAATATTCCCGGGTCCGGACCCGGGTCTACCCGGTCCGGATCCGGGTAGACCCGGACCGGACCCGGTTACCCGGATTCTTTTTTTTTTTTAATTTTTTTAATTTTTTTATAAATTTAATTGTATTATTTTATATTCATATTTGTATTTTATTAATTTATTTCAATTCTTTTAATTTTTCATTAAATTATATTATTTTTATATATATATGCCCATATATATTTATTTTTTTATTAAAATCTAATTTATTTTTTAATTTTTTAATTTATTTTTTTTAATTTTTCCGGACCCGGGTCTACCCGGGTCCGGACCGGCGATCCCGGGTCCGGACCCGGGATCACCCGGGTCTTAATATTAAAGACCCGGGTCCGGTTTTTTTGATTCCGGACCCGGGTCTACCCGGACCCGGGTCGTCCGGGTCCATGCGGATCCGGGCCGGGTCCGGGTATTTTTGCCATCTCTACTCGCTGAACTCGAGAAGATTCCCATTGACGTTGGTGTACCATCTTTTAGGAAATCTTCAGTGAGTCGTTCATTGTCTTATCAAATAAACACATACATGTCTATACAAGTCTCCCGAGACTTATGGTTCATTGGGATAAACCATCGAACTTGAAATTAATATATATTTGAGAAATTTCGTATTGTATGTCATCGGGTTATGATCAACACTAAACATTGACTATTAGAATAGATATATTCTATACTCAAAGCCTATGATAAGATACTTGGTTGGGCGAATAATCGTATCATACTGAAGTGGTTTACGTAGAGATTCTATTATTTCTCATTCAGGGTCATGACGGTATCCATTGGAGGATAGATATGATGATATTCATTAAAGGATTGATTATGTGGATTTAATGTATCATGATCAATTCCATGTCCGACTTGGGAACGAACCTAATGAGTCACACATTATAGGCATATGAGTCTACAATTATATTGTGTAGTAAAATGATATAAAATATGTTAAACATATTTTGAGAATCACGAGAAATAGAGAGAGATCTAAGGTTAAAAACAGTTCATGTTATCGACGGACCGATTTGGTCAAAATAATTTAATGTTCGTGAAAATGACTTGTCCTTTTGGACCAATCCAGTTTTGGACCAATCCATTTTCATGTAAACTAATTTTTCTAAAGTTGAGAAAAGGACAAACTAGCTTGTGACAAAACATTTCGAGCCATTTGTTAAAACAATGAGCCGATTTGTCATTGGAATAATTTTTATATAAGGAATGAAATTCGTATTGATTGTAAGGGCTTTCCTTTTTTTTTTTTTTGGAAATGATGGAAATCCCGCCATCAAACCACCCATTCTGGGCTGCGGCGCAGGTAAAACTATCGGCTATCCCAGGCTCTTACAAGAAGTGCACCTCCTGGATTCGAACCCAGAACCTCAATGTGAGATCCTGGACCCTACATCAAGCCACACCCCCTTGGGGACTGTAAGGGCTTTCCTTGCATGGAATCAAATCCCCAAAGATTGATAAAGATAGTTATACACTGTCCAAACAAGCCCTACATATATTGAGATTTCTCAAAAATCGCCGGATTAATTATACTTTTATATTATTTTTTTTAATGTTTCAATACTTTTTTTGAGTTTTAATTGATGATTTTTTATGAAGAAAAAAGAATGATTATATTAAAAATGAAAATATGCTATGATTTAAGCTAATTATTATTGGAATAATAAAACTCTTAAATTTTTTAGTAATTTTAATAATTAATGAATAATTTTTTAGTAATTTTTAGAGAATTTTAAGAGATAATTTAAATTTATTTATTATTATCAATTATGTAAAAATATCAATTATATCATTTTTGATTAATTTCAATTAATCTTCAATTATTTTTTATTAATGAGCCATGTTTTTTTTTTTTTTGCATGTTTTCGAAGTCATGACGTAAATTTGATTGAAAGGAAATAAAACGTGATCTGAATCTGATTCATATCATCATCATGTACAAGTCTCAAGTCTATTCTCACATCATAAACCATATAAGTTAGAGAAAAGATAGCAAATTGTAAACCATTTTCTAATTTCTAATGCTGGTGGTGCTTACAAAAGAAGCTTGGTTAGAGTGATTTAATTTATTGGATTTGCTCTGGACGCAATCAAGTCGAACAAAATGAGGCATCAAGAAGTTATGATACCACCACAATCTCCGGTGACATTTTTGAAGAATGAACACAAATTAATACAGTTACAGAAAGGATACAATGTACAACAAGCTGGCCTTTCTGTTTTTTTCTCACGGTCACAAGCTGATAAAAAAAAAATTATAAACCATCTTCTAATGTTAAGACTTGTAACAAGTCTTAACTCATAAGTCTATTCTCACCTAAACATTATAAACCATCTTCTAATGCTGGCGGTGCTTACAAAATTAAGAAGCTTGGTTAGAATAAATTACCCAGAAGCATTTTTTTTCCATCTCTTAATTATTTGCAATCTTCGCCTCTCAATCACATTCACATATATATAGTTGTAAAACATTAACAACAATCAACAAAATTGAAGGAGTCAAAGCAACTTAAAGCCATGCATGCATACGTACAAAAAAGTTGATCCCATGATCTGAAGCTTGAACAATAATAAATAAATAATAATCATTCTTACTACACAAGATTAAGCTTCAACCTTGAAAAATCTTTGCAAATCTCGTGCTGTCAAAAGAATTGTACTTGCATGTCTGAGGAAGTCCAACTTTGTCATCAGATCCCATAAGCTTCCTAATCTCAGACCTAACCTTATAAAAGACATGTCTCCATCTACCTTTGTTATGACAGCCAAGAACCTTAGTTTCTTCCTCCTTCATCTCCAGATCTTGAGCAAACGTCGGCTTTCTCGACAAGATCCGAGCCCAGCTCCAGTCCCACCATTTTCTTATAGAAGTTCCCGCGTATTCTCCCATGGATGACACGGACTTAGATCTCTGAAATGCCCATGAAGCCCTTTGTGCTGAGATTGGCTGGATTTTTAGTGACAATGATGATAGCCTTCTGCGAAAGCCCCGTTTCAAGTCAGTGGCGCCAGAGTCTGGCTGTGAGATTGGGAGGGTTTTGCTTGTGGCCAAGAATGACTTTTTTTGGAAATTTTGAACAATGGAGCTCATTATGCTTTGCAGCTTGCTTGCTTAATGAGAAAGCAAGGAAACTTGAGATGGTGTTTGTGTGTTGAAGAGATGGAATTAAGAAATGGAGAAGGCTGTGACTTGAGAGAGAGAGCGCAATCACAGGCTGTTTTATTCGTTTATATTGTGGATGATGGACCTATTTCTCGTGGGCTACATCATTATTTTCCATTTACATCTACTTATACTTCTCTAAGCAAACTATTTAAGATTTGGTTGTCAAGTGTTAAGTTTGAATTTAAACGGTATAATTTTTGTAAGAACTTGATACAATCAAAAATTTTATCCTTTCCGCTTAAATTCGGGTCGGGTGATTTCGCGATGGGATTTCCAACCTTTTTTAGAAATAGAGAAGTTGCTTATTTCTGTGGTCATTGTTTAATTCAAGTGTCTGTTTCGGAATTGTATCAAAAATACTTTTTAAAGGTTAATTTTGTTTGATAATATATTCAAAAATATTAATTAGGTTTCACTCTTTGTCATTAGGTACTGATCAGTTGTTAATCAAGTTATCTGATGCATCATGTCTTACAGCTTATTACGATTCTCTATCATAGAGGAATAAAAGTCATAGTGTGACCATGTGAATCTAATAATATATACAAAACAAGAAGGACTAGCATGCGAGAAGAGAAATTGGAAGTAGTAGTAGTTGAAAAGCAAGCAATTTCTCGTGGAGAGATGGCATGGATCTCGCTGCCAATGCCATTGTCTGTAGCCCACCTTTTGTTGTCGTTCCAGAACTTGGGCCTTTAGTAGAACACGAACAGCCCAACATATTGTGGGCCAATTAGTAAGGGCGTCAAATATCAGCCTTATATTTCTTTCGTTCAACTTTAAAATTTTAAATAGAAAAGGAAATAAATAATAATAACCTTTTTCCAGTTCGATCGATTGAGTGACGAGATCTTGGCTTCAATTAACGAAATCAAATAACTGAAACGCAGAGATCTGTAAGCATCGAAATCCAGTAAATGGAGTACAGAAAAATCAAAGACGAGGTAAATTTCCATTTCTACCCCCGTCATTTCCACTTTATGAGCTCATATTTTAACTGTAAATTTCAACCAACTTCCAGGACGACGATGTTGGTGGCAGTAATAGCGGCGACATAGAAAGCTTAAGAGGAAAACCGAGTACGTTATTTATTTATTTATTTTAATATTTAAGCAAAAGACCAACTTTTTCATCGCCATTGCCTAATTGTGTTTACTGAAGTACAGTTTCTGTTAATAATGTGGCTTCAAATTCTACTGATTTGGCAAAGTGGAAGCGAAAGTAAGAAATCAATTTGATTTTTTTTTCCTAGGAACTATTATTATTTTTAAAAAAATATGCAAGAAGCTGTAAGTGGATATTTGGTTGTAGGTCAGTTGTTACATTTGCGTTGACTGTTCTAACGAGTTCGCAAGCAATATTGATTGTATGGTCTAAGAGAGCTGGCAAGTATGAGTACAGTGTAACCACTGCTAATTTTTTGGTACGAAGTAAGAATATATAATGAATTACTCTTAAATATCAAGTTTTGGCTTGAATGGTGAATGAAGTTGACATATTATTTGCTACTTTTGAAAAATTAGGTGGAGACTTTGAAATGTGCATTATCACTTGCAGCCTTGGCAAGAATTTGGAATCGTGAAGGGGTCACTGATGATAACAGGTCTTCTTTCTTCTTCTTCTTCTTCACTTTTCTGTTCGGTCCTCTCAATTTCATATTTTTTATACATTATTGTAATGTGGCTGTTTAAACATTTTGAAAGACCCACTGAATTTGAAAAAAAAATCTGTTATAATTGTCAATTTATTAATTTTGTTATTGTTTTAGCTGCATGGTGTTTCGAACTTTCTATTAACAAAATCTCTGTTAAATTATCTAAGCTTAATGTAATTTCTTGTTCTCTTTGTTATGTGGAGCTAGGTTAAGCACAACTTTGGATGAAGTTATAGTTTACCCAATCCCTGCAGCACTTTACCTTGTCAAGAATTTACTTCAGGTTGGTAACTTGTGCTAGTCGTTTGTTTTCTATAAGTAACAGAATCACGGCTTCTTGTTTGATATGTGGTTTTGTTTTTTTTTTTTTTTTCAATTTTATGTGGCAGTACTACATCTTTGCTTATGTGGACGCCCCGGGTTATCAGATACTGAAAAACCTGAATATTATCAGCACTGGTGTTCTATACCGCATTATACTTAAGAAAAAGTATGTTCTTTCGTATTGTATCTTTTTATGATGGAAAATATTGTTAATAGCTCCCTACTTAATGTTAGTATATAAAGTGACATTCTGGCAAAATCCTACGATCTTTGCTTATGTCTACTTTAAGAATGTAAGAAACAAAATTGAAAATAGAAGCCGTTCTGCTGCTTCTTTCTGTCCATGGTCCAAAAACCAAAGTTATTTGGTGCAATGGTGAAAAGCATCAAAGAAAATATGAACTGAACTGTTTTTCTAGTTTGTGTTGCAAATGGATGGGAAATTTGAAGTCTGTTAAGGAAAAACCTACTGTTTACTTAAGCTGAAGATGCATCTTATTGATTGAGTTCTTGCAAGAGTCTAACCAGGGGTCATCTTTATCTTTGGATTTTGTTTTCAGGTTAAGTGAGATTCAGTGGGCGGCTTTTATTCTATTATGTTGTGGGTGCACCACAGCACAACTGAACTCCAAGTATGGCTGATCTTCACACCAGTCCAAAGTTTGCCTCGCATCATACTAAACTTCTCTTTTGGCATGTCAATACTAAACATTCCCTTGGGGATGTTATGTACATGATGTCATGATTCAAATTTCTTAAGTGCATGCTCCCTGTTTGTGATATAATACCTAGTTTTGCAGTCAAGTTTTACATATAGAATTTTGACTAATTTACATAGATATATCTAAAAACTATGAACTACAAATCAAAATCTCCATGTCTGTCATCATGTACGAGTAGCGGGGATCAGGAAACATCAATCTCACTTTCGAGTGTTTACTGTATTTGCTTGCAATTTTTTTATTCATTTTATTTTACTGTGCCTCAGATTTCTGTTGTTTTGGCAGTTCGGAACATGTCCTTCAAACACCTTTGCAAGGTTGGATAATGGCCATTGTGAGTAGCACAAACTTAAGGCTCTTAAGTCTTAATCCAGTGAAGTGAGAAGTTCAATAATAAGTTGGTTGTTCCTTCTGCAGGTAATGGCACTTTTAAGTGGTTTTGCTGGAGTATACACTGAGGTGAATATTTTAAGCACGCTATATGCACTTTACTTTTTTGGAGCTTGTAATATCCTTGGCCATTGCAAATTGGTCAATATGCGTTTCAATGATTCTTCTCCAACAATAAGCAAAAAAATATTGACTGTGGATGTTTTGAGCTCCATAAATGTGTAATGCACTCCTCATGCCGATGATCTAGAATGTGTATATTTAATAATACGTTGTCCTTTCTTTGGCAGGCTATAATTAAAAAGAGACCTTCAAGAAACATAAATGTGCAAAACTTCTGGTTGTATGTCTTTGGCATGGCCTTCAATGCTATTGCAATAGTGATTCAAGATTTTGATGCAGTCATGAACAAGTAACTCTTTTACCGGTTATTTTCTTACAGTCAATCTACTCTCTCTTCTTCTGTTTGTGAATATGTTGATTAGTAAACAGATCAATTGGTGGAATTGAACAAAAATCCATTCTCTTCCTGTTTTTAGAATTTAAAAGAAACATTGTCCTGAAATAAAATAATTTTGCCTACCCAAAATTATATATAGTTTACAAGGAATGCATTTTCTGTTCAGGGGGTTCTTCCATGGATACTCGTTTATTACGGTTCTCATGATTCTTAACCATGCACTCAGGTACTTTTCGCCTCTTTATGCCTTTCTTAACTCATTGTAGATTTTTTTTGGGGGGGCAAATCTTCAGCTCTAAGTTTGCCTGTGTGAATTTCCATATTTTGTCTTGATATTGTCTGTCTAATTATTTATTTATTTTCCTGCAGTGGAATTGCTGTCTCCATGGTAATGAAATATGCAGACAATATAGTGAAGGTAACAAAGACACTTAATTTTTTGTGTGAAGCCAGATAATGAATAGCAAACTTCTCTGAATATTATCTCCAGTAATGAAGTTCTATGCTTATTAGCTTCACACCATTGTGTAGGTGTATTCTACTTCAGTGGCTATGCTTCTCACAGCAGTTGTTTCTGTGTTCCTCTTTGGCTTTCATCTCTCCCTTGCCTTTTTTCTTGGTTCTACGTAAGTTAATTTTTATTCTTCCATATGCTATAGCTGGCCATGATTGTAATCTAATTTTAAGAATTTTTCTCATACTGGATGGAAACATTTGGCATTTATACAACTAATTCATTTACTTGTTTGTCTTCTGTGTTTCCAGTGTTGTCTCTGTATCTGTATACTTGCATTCGGTTGGGAAACTACAAAGATTGGGGTAACTTTGTGCCGGCTGCCCGATTTGCTCCATCTCAGTATGTCTGCATTGCATATCAGTGTTGTCAACATTCCCGGAATACTCTCATTCTGCCAGCAAGCTAACAAAAACAGAGTGGTTACTTCTTCGTGCTGCCATGCCCCAATTGCACTATATCAATGTAAAGGCCAACGTTCTGAGAACTTTTGTTCTCATTTTTGCAATTGATTTCACTGGAATCATAAAATCAAACTCGAGATTATGTAGTGATATATGTTCGCCTTTTTTTTTTTTTTTTTTGTATTCCTTTGAGATGATGCATTGCAGTTGTAAAAGAACCTTCTTGATTACATTGTATACTTGAGGAAAGTTGTATGAGTCGTTTGTGTTATGAATTTATTCCTCTTCTTTTCGAGTAATCTATAGAATTTAGCAGTAAAGATATTAATAAACTCAGGTCACAAAAAGTAAAACAAGAAAATTATATATGCTTTAGTGAAAACTGATTGTGCATGCTGTGCGGGGCACAAATATTATTACTGCAGTCGATTATCAAATAGGTTCATGGTTTCCATTTTCCAAAGGAATGCAGTTCAGTGGCAGCCATAACAAGAAATGAGGTTATGCTTCTGGCATAGCATTGTGATTTCACCATTTTTAAAACCCCAGATTTTCTCAAACCTTCTATATTCACTTTCTTGGCGTTGGCAACTTGTTTTGGCCTCATGCTGATAATATCAGGATGGATTGCAAATCTAACTTAAACAAGTGAACATGCTTGGGACAAAAGCCTGGCAAAAAAGAACTAACCGTAAAGAGACGGTATTCTAGAAAACTAATCAATTTCAATTACTTCACTTTAAAGCAACGTGTTTAGAGAAGCTATAAATAGCCATTCCCATCTCCTTCTTTACATCAACTCATCTACTCTTCTCTTCTCTGTTTGAATCAAAATCGTCTACACAAATGGCTCTCATTTCTCGTTCCAAGTTATTGCTTCTCTCATTGACTCTGTCTCTCTTTTTGTGTTCTAGTCTGGCTCATGATTTCTCCATTGTGGGGTATTCACCAGAGCACTTGACTTCCATGGATAAGCTCATTGAGCTATTTGAATCATGGATGTCTAAACATGGGAAAACTTACAAATGCATTGAAGAGAAGTTGCATAGGTTTGAGATATTCAAAGAAAACTTGATGCACGTTGATCAGCGGAACAAAGAGGTTACTAGCTATTGGCTCGGACTGAATGAATTTGCAGACATGAGCCACGAAGAGTTCAAGAATAAGTATCTGGGACTCAAACCTGAGTTCTCAAGAAGTAGACAGTCTTCTAATGAGTTTACCTATAGAGATGTTGAAGCTTTGCCGAAATCTGTTGATTGGAGGAAGAAAGGAGCTGTTACTCCTGTCAAGAACCAAGGTTCATGTGGTAGTTGTTGGGCATTTTCAACTGTTGCAGCTGTGGAGGGCATAAACCAGATAGTCACAGGAAATCTAACTTCATTATCCGAACAAGAGTTGATTGATTGTGACACAAGTTTCAACAATGGCTGCAATGGAGGTCTAATGGATTATGCATTCGAGTATATCGTTGCTAGTGGTGGACTCCATAAGGAAGAAGACTATCCATATCTTATGGAGGAAGGCACTTGTGAGGAAAAGAAGGTAAGTAACAATTATGAATGATGAAAAAGTAATGGCAAACTTGTTTTTTTTTTGGCTTATTTGATATATATATATATTATAGGAAGAGATGGAGATGGTGGCAATCAATGGCCACCAAGATGTGCCAGAAAATGATGAACAAAGTCTCTTGAAAGCACTGGCTCACCAGCCTGTTAGTGTAGCCATTGAGGCTTCTGGCAGAGACTTCCAATTTTACAGTGGGGTAAGTAAGGGAGCTTGTAATTCCATTCCATGTTGGGGGGTTATTCAAGGCTAATCATGCATTTGCTTTTACAGGGTGTATTCAATGGGCCTTGTGGAGCAGAACTTGATCATGGAGTGGCAGCAGTTGGTTATGGAACATCTAAGGGTTCAGATTACATCATAGTGAAGAACTCATGGGGACCCAAATGGGGAGAGAGAGGGTTCATAAGGATAAAGAGAAATACTGGAAAACCTGAAGGGCTCTGTGGCATCAACAAGATGGCTTCATTTCCAGTCAAGAAGAAGTAAAACAAACTGTCTGGTCTTCTGTTGCCATTTCATTTCATTTCTTTTTCTTTTTCTTTTTCCATTTTGAAGTGACAAAAGTTGTTTGTTTCTAATTTGCTTTGATAATAAATATCGTGGTTCCATGTTTCACAAGCATCTGTCCATTTAACCAACAAGAATTAGAGCAGGAAGTTTGCAAGGCATATATAAAAAAGAAAATACAATGTCCCAGAAACTGGGCAGTTTTTGGATGTTTGACCTAAAATAAAGAAAAACCAAATGACAAACATTATAGCTGACAAATAATAATTTTTTTTTTATTTTGTTAGCTAGTTTTATGATTTCCCTTTTAAAAATTGAAATATAGTTTTCAATTCAAACAAATTCTCTCTCCTTTGTCTTGTCTAATTTCAAACCAAATTGTGCACTGTCTCATAATTTATAAATAAGTTTCGTGTTAAATCTAACATGCTAATATTTTGTGTTTGAGTCATCTTCCATGACATGAATAATACATTCTATTAAATTATGTGCATTTTTAACTATTTTTTGAACCACATTTTTAATAATTAATATAAATTTAAAAAAAAAATTAGAATTTCGAACAATTATTTAAATAACAAGGAAATAACTAGTACCTTTTCAAAAAAGAAAAAAGAAGTAGCTAGTATATATAGAATTTTAAAAGAAATGAAAATATGACAAAATTATAATAATTTCTTTACTAAAACGAGGACGTTTCAAGTTTCAACCTCGGAAGGACACAGATGTAATATTAAGAAAGTAGACGAGGATTGCTTTACTTGTGACTCAACTGTTCAGTGGAGTCAGTCAAGTTTCTCCCGAATAAAAACAACAAATAATACAAAATTCTGAAAGATCGGCGATTCAATTCAAAAGGCTTATTATTACTTGCAGTCGCACAACAAAGCTCCTTCAAAAAAACACGAAAAAAAATGGCGATCCCGATATGCGATATTCGGTGGCTTCTCTTAGCTGCTGCCGTTGCTTTCATTTACATCCAGGTCTTTTTTTTTTTCTATTTCCTCTTCAATTTGTTATTTTCTTTTCTTTTCTGATTATTTGATAATAATGTTCATTTTTTTTTATTAATTAATTATCTTAGATGCGGCTGTTCGCTACACAATCAGAGTATGCTGATCGCATTGCTGCTGCTGTAAGTGCTTGATTATGTCACTAATTTGGCATTTATTATGATTAATTATTTTTACATTTTTTTTGTTAATTACAAGTAATGACATTACTCCATTTTGAATTGTTTATTCTTCAATGGAAGTTTCTTATGAATTGTTAAATGTTGATGATTACTAATACTAACGAGCTGTAATTATATCACTTAAGAATCAAACCTTGAGCATATCTTTGATCTATCCATGTGCAAATCACTAGCTTTGTTAAAAAAATGATCCATGCTTGGGTAAAGCGTGATCCAAATGTTGAGATTGCTTTTGCATTCTTCTTCCATTTATTTGGAATTCATTTAGTTAGTATCTCCGGGGTATCTTTTACTGCTCAGCACAATTTTGACATGTCCAAAATTTGTGAGTTTTTGACAGGTTGAATCGGAGAACCATTGCACAAATCAAATGCGGTTACTAATTGATCAAATAAGTATGCAACAAGGGCGGATTGTGGCCCTTGAAGGTTTGTTTCCTTACCTCCTGTTTGCTGGGATAAACCCATGGAAGTGTTATATTCCATCAACCACTAAGATTGTTCTGTTGTTTCAGAAGAAAAGAAACATCAAGATGAAGAATGTGGACAACTGAAGGCTCTTGTTAAAGATCTGGAAAGTATGTTCTTATCAACAATAATGTCTCTTTTCTATACCTTGTTTCTTAATTATTATTTTTTTTCTTAAGAAATAATGCATGATAATTGTTGCTCTTTTACTATTTAAGTGTTAGAAATTAAGATTTGGTGAACTATATGCTAGAACACTAAGGAACACCCATGTTCATGATCATATACTTTACAAAGTTAATTTGAGCTTCTTAAACCATCTCTAGTGTTTATGCTAGTGCAATGCTATTGGATAGATTAGGACACCTGAAAGTATGTAATTATGTAAAGAAAGAGCTTTGCTAATCCAGATGAATTGTTAGAAGAAGATCATATTTCGTTTCTGATAAAATATTTAGGCATGTCCCTCAGTTTTTTAATGTTCAAATTGGATGATTTAAAGGCACTTACTATTCTCTTCTGCCTAATGTTGTAGGGAGAGGTCTAGAAAAACTGATTGACAAAGTTCAGGTTTGCATTAAATAAGGCAATTCTCAGTTTTTGTCCTTGTATAAGTTCATCACTTCTAATCATTATCACCATGCCTTCTGCTGAACTTATTAGGTTCCAGTGGCAGCAGTTGTGGTTATGGCATGCAATCGTGCTGATTATTTGGAAAGGACAGTAAATTCTATATTAAAGTATGTCTTACACATAGGATGTTTTGGATTTCATAGTCCCGTAAATTTAACAAAATAGTATATGTTGTCAGTTGATTGCTGTTTCCTGATTCTCCATTTTTTACAGATATCAAAGCTCTATTGCTTCAAAGTATCCACTTTTTGTATCACAGGTACTTATAATTGTAGGCATATTTCCTCTACAATTGTGTTTTCATACGGGCATGATTGGTGGATATATTATGCATTATCTGCTATTTGATGGAGAGGACTGATACATATGTTTAATTTTTTTAGGATGGGTCTGACCCACATGTTAAGAGTAAGGCTTTGAGTTATGATCAGCTAACATATATGCAGGTAAATTTTTAAATTGAGACTTTGATGTAGCGTGTCTTATGTCAGCAGCTTGTTTTAGTCCCAGTTTGTCACCGTATTCTGTGACTGCATGTCGTGATATTATTGAGCCTCAACTATATATAGACCATTAGACCCAATATAAGATATGCTGAATACTGACTTCAGTTCATTTCAGCACCTGGATTTTGAACCGGTGCATACTGATCATCCTGGGGAATTGACTGCATACTACAAGATTGCTCGTAAGGATTGGTTCCAACTCTTCTTGTGTAATAGCTTTTATAAATATCTGCCCTAAAGTTTATCTTATCTAGGTCATTATAAATGGGCATTGGACAAATTATTTTACAAGCATAACTTCAGCCGGGTTATCATCCTGGAAGGTGAAATTTCCTTCCTTCATCATATTGTCACAACTATTTATTTCTTATTTTTTATTGTATTGCTTATGTGTCTCCCAAAAAATTATTTTTCTGATTAAAAAGTTATTTTTTTGAAGACAGATGATATGGAAATCGCCCCTGATTTTTTTGATTATTTTGAGGCTGCAGCAGATCTTCTTGACAAGGATAAGTATGTTTGAATGAAATCAAGATCGTATCGTTAAATTTTGCTAATACAAAAGTCGGGGGTCTAAAGTACCTGCAGTCAATGAGTTGTCATTTCTTAAACTCATTTATGTTAAATTAAACCGTGGTAGGTCTATCATGGCCGTTTCCTCATGGAATGACAATGGGCAAAAGCAGTTTGTTCACGATCCCTGTAAGTGTGTGGTTTTTTGTTATTTTTTAAACAACTTTTCTCTCCATATGGTAAGCATTCTAGAGGAAAAAATCATGCTCAATGCAGGTTGATTTCCATTTTTACTACTATTTGCGACCATTCGAATAACATGATCGCTTCATTTTTTTCTTTCAGAGGACGAGATCATAATTTTGTTTTTGCATGAGATTTGATCGCTATGTTTGGATGAGAATTATGTTTGTTCTATTCTTATGGTGTTTAGCCATCTTGGTCCTCTCTTAGTTGTCCCATGCAGTACCCAAAAAAAGATTTCTCTGTTAGTTGGCTTCCATTTGATATTTGTTCCACTTTTTCCGCACAACCATCAAAAGGTGCTTGTTTTGATTATGTGCACCTTAAATACATGTCTCTTTACATTTCACTCCATCTTTTGCAGTGTATAATTGGAGCCCTCTGATAATACAATGAACTTTCAAAGAGTTCATGTACTATAAGTCTATAAATACTAACTGTAGAGTCTTTAAATAAGATTGTGATAATTCTTTGAAATAGAATATTTCTCATACTAATGGTTTCAAATCTTTGTGTTTGTGCTCTGCAGATGTACTTTACCGCTCAGATTTCTTCCCTGGTCTTGGATGGATGTTGACTAAATCTACATGGGATGAGCTCTCACCAAAGTGGCCAAAGGCATATCCTTGCTGTTATTTTATTTTGTTTTTTGTGTAGTTTGGTATATCTGATTTCCTCTGCATTATGTATCCTCTGTTCTGAACATTTTTCTTGACGAAAAACTTCACCTACTGGGATGACTGGTTGAGGTTAAAAGAGAATCACCAAGGACGACAATTTATCCGTCCTGAAGTGTGCAGAACATACAACTTTGGTGAGCATGTATGTATATCTACCCATTTCTTCGAAATGTTTCTTGTTTGATACTACCTCAAATTACGACTGATATGTTATTTTGTCAACTCTGGAGTTATTAACGTTTACCTGTTTCTGTAGTTAATTACTAGATATATAAAGTGACCCTTGATGTTGGATATATGAAGCTTTCTTTGAGACCTCCATTTTCAATCACTGAATTCTGCATCAGTATTGATGCTAATGTTTTTATCTAATTTTCTTATAGGGTTCTAGTTTGGGTCAGTTCTTCCAGCAATATCTGGCGCCAATTAAATTGAACGATGTCCCGGTAACAGTCAATTTCTCCTTATATTGTTCTGACTATTTTGAAATTTCTTTATATTTCTTGAATTGCTAATTTTTCCCTTGTGTGTTCTCTTGCAAAGGTTGATTGGAAGTCGAGGGATTTGAGTTATATAATGGAGGTAATATGTTATTTAAAGTAATGTCCTTGAATGCAGCCATTTTCTTTCATCCTTTTTTGACTTCTGTGGTCAAGAAGTTGTGTTTTATTCTTGTAGGACAATTATGCAAAGTACTTTGCCGAAATTGTTAGAAAAGCTACTCCTGTTCATGGAGACGATGCTGTTCTTAAGGCATATAATATAGAAGGTGATGTGCGTATTCAGTACAAAGACCAGCCACACTTTGAAACCATTGCACGTCAGTTTGGAGTTTTTGACGAATGGAAGGTGATTTGCTTATTCTGCCCTTTGCATCCTTATTCACACATAAATATTCCATTTCAGTTAATTGATTTGTCAAGGTTTCTCTAAAACTCATGCCTGTATTATCCTCATATTTCAGGATGGTATACCAAGGACAGCATACAAAGGGGTAGTCGTTTTCCGTTACCAAACCCCAAGGCGTATATTTCTTGTTGGTCCCGATTCTCTCAGGCAGCTTGGGATTGAAGGTTCTTGATATAGAAAAAGGTTGGTAACTGGACACCACTTATTGTTTTGTTTCTTTCCCGTTTAAAAAAGTTCAATATAACTGATGGTTACATATATATATATTTCTGTTGTTCCATCCAATCGTAATGATTAGAAAATATGAGGAGAACATACATTCTTGTTAATCAGTGAAGCTCTGGCCGAAGAATTGTTTTCTGAAGCTCGAGAGCCTGCGGACGTGTTATACAATGAGATTATCAGTACTGGTAACTGAAAGGAGATTGTGTGCTAGTTGTGGTCCATCAAGTGTATAAACAATGTAGAAGATACCATACTTTTTTTGCTCCCAAAAGTCAGTATCACTCCGAAGTGAAAGCTTACTATACATGAGAAGAAACTGAGAATTTTTGTAGGTCTTGTATGATTCCTTTTGTTTTCATTCAAGGGTTAAAATAAATGGAGTAAATGTAGCTAATTCATGGGAACGTTCATTATATTCTTTTGCTACTAAAAATGTTGGACCCTTGTAACTGCATATTTTCAATCATTAGACAATTTGACTAAAAAAAAAAAAAAAAAAATTAGGACCGGTTGATTCAAAAATCAAAATCCGACCATGGAACAAGATTATTCATTTATGTAGCAAACTTTGCACTTTTGCAAATTATATACACACACGTACAAGACTGTGTTTGCATTGGAGGGAAAATGTGGGGAAGGCCAAAGGGAAACCCTAACTTTTTCTTACTGAGACAAGGTTAACATATATAATATAAACTCTTTTCCATCAATCTTTTTTTGCAACTGAAGAGTTAATGGGAATTATAAATGTTCCATGCCAACCACATAAAAATTCTCCACTTGATAAACATGAGAGGAGCGCTTTGTTCGACTCATGCGACTTCCCATGATGAGTTGGGCTTGTGGGTTCTGTCCCAAGCATTTGGATTAAGCAATACAAAATTTTACTTTCATCAATGGCTGATCGACCAACTACATTAAGAAGTTCCATTAATTTAATTGTAGCAGCCTCTTTTACTACTCGAAGATCAGCCCTTCTCAAAACCAAATAGAAAACATTTCTTCTTTTTATTTATTGTCAAACAGAATGTTCAAATTCTTGATGAAACCCGTGAAAGGATCAATTTTCCTGATGATTTAATTAGTTTGTGATTTTTTTATCTTAATATTTCTTTTGTAAGTAAGGCTCATTATGTATCACCATTGATATACATTTCGCCTACTTGATATACATTATCTGAAGGATTCAGCATGAAGCAATTGGATTATGATGCACAAGATCTCTCTTTCATCCAAGGCTAGGCTAGCTTGTTATAGAGAGTTTTTTTTTTTTTTTTTTTTGAAACGTTGGAAATTCCGTCTTCAAATCACCGGATTTGGATTTAAGCACAGCAGATAAAACCCCGATTTTTCCATGTTCTTTGCCATAACAGAATGACAATGGAAACCACAACCACAAACCATGGGCAGTCTCTTCGAGTCTTAATGGTCTAAATATGTAATGTATGATAATTAACTAATATTTAGGGGAAAAACAATTCTTTCTGTTTTCTCTATCACACAAGGCCGTTAATTGGTCATATAAATGGGAGTTCAGTTCTCAACATTTTGCTTCATTGGCAATGCGCTTCCCAATCAGTCTCTGGAGCTCAAGGCTCCTTACTTGGATCAAAGAGTTGTCACAGAATGGAAAATGGCAACAAGTATTTTCCCATTATCATGAAATGAAGAAAGCTGGAGTTGAATTAAATGACCCATCAGTGTTTCCTCTTGTTCTAAAGGCGTGTTCAAACCTCTCATATCTCCATGGAAGATCACTTCATGCATGTTTGATCAAGCAAGGATATGATTCATTTACTTCAATTGGAAATGCCCTTATGGATTTTTACATGAAATGGAGGTTTCCAGATTCTGCAATGGCTGTGTTTGATTACATGAGCAGTAGAGATTCAGTTTCTTGGAATATAATTATACATGGGCACCTTGTTCATGGTGCTTTAGGAGAAGGGCTTTGGTGGTTTACTAAAGCTAGGGTTGCTGGTTTTGAACCCAACACTTCTATCTTGGTTCTGGTAATTCAGACATGTCGCAGTATTGGATCTTATTATGAAGGATTACAATTTCATGGATGTATAATTCGAAGTGGGTTTTGGGGTATTCATTCAGTTCAAAATTCTTTGTTGAGTATGTATGTTGAAGCTGACATGGAGGACGCACGGAGATTGTTTGATGAAATGTGTGAAAGAGATGTTATTTCTTGGAGTGTGATGATTGGATGTTATGCGCAAAGTGAGGATGCATTGTGTGGGTTGCAATTGTTTAGAGAGATGGTTTCAGATGTCGAGAATGAACCAGATGGACTAACATTGGTTAGTGTTCTTAAAGCCTGCACCAATTTAAGGGACTTGAGTGTGGGAACAATGGTACATGGATTGTTGATTTGTAGAGGTTTTAATTATGATTTGTTTGTAGGGAATTCTTTGATTGATATGTACTCAAGGTGTAAAGATACTGATTGTGCTATCAAAGTTTTCAATGAAATGCCTCAAAAGAACAAGGTCTCATGGAATTCTGCCTTATCTGGGTTGGTGCTTAATGAGAAGTATTCAGAAGCCCTATCACTGTTACATTCAAATGGGAAGGGAGTAAATGAGGTGGATGAGATTACCCTTGTAAATATTCTCCAGATAAGCAAGATATTTTTCCATCCAATTGAATGCAAGTCAGTCCACTGTGTGATACTTCGTCGAGCATATGAATCAAATGAGCTGGTCTTAAATTCCTTGATTGATGCTTATGCAAAGTGCTATCTCATTGAACTTGCTTGGAAACTTTTTAATGACATGAGGCGAAGGGATGTTGTATTATGGAGCACAATGATTGCTGGTTTCACACATTGTGGTATGCCTGATGAAGCAATTGATGTTTTCAAAGAGATGAATCTGGCACAGGAACAGGAGAAGCCCAACTCAGTTACCCTCATAAATCTTCTCGAAGCTTGTGCGGTAACAACTGAACTGAGCAGGTCAAAGTGGGCACATGGAATAGCAATTCGGAGAGGCTTGGCAGCAGAAGTAGCTGTTGGAACTGCCATTGTTGATATGTACTCTAAATGTGGAGCCATGGAAGCCTCAAGAAAGGCCTTCGATCAAATATCCCAGAAAAATATCGTGTCATGGAGTGCCATGATAGCAGCATGTGGCATGAACGGTCTTGCACACGAAGCATTAGCTTTGGTTGCTGAAATGAAACTGCTTGGTTTTCAGCCCAATGCAGTGACAACTCTCTCTGTATTATCAGCTTGTGGCCATGCAGGGTTAGTTGAAGAGGGGCTTTCCTTTTTCAAATCAATGGTTCAAGAACACAGGGTTGAGCCTGCATTGGAACATTATTCATGCATGGTTGACATGTTAGCTCGGGCTGGAAAGCTCGACTTTGCTATAGATTTTATCAACAAAATGCCTGAAAACTTGAAGGTGGGGGCAAGTGCTTGGGGGGCGGTCTTAAGTGCTTGCAGGAGGTACGGAAACAGAGAGCTCGGAGCAGGAGCTGTATCGCGTATTCTTGAACTGGAACCTCTGAACTCAGTAGGGTATTTGCTTGCATCAAGCATGTATGCAGCAGGTGGGTTGTGGGTAGATGCTGCAAGAATGAGATGGTTAGCCAAGGAAAGAGGGGTAAAGGTGGTTGCTGGTTACAGTTTGGTGCAAGTTGAGAACAAGGCATGTAAATTCATAGCTGGTGATAAATCTCAGTCCCACCCACAGGCTAGGGAGATTAACTGTTTTGTTAAGCAGATACATAATTGTATGGAAATAGATGAGATGAATGATTTTTTTTGGCATCTTTGAATGATAAATAATCATTTATTTGTTCAATACTCTTTAGCACTCAGATAAGGCTTGGTGGTGTAGGGTCCAGGATCTCACCTTGAGATTCTGGGTTCGAATCTAGGGGGTGCATTTTTTGTAAGAGTCGGGACAACCGGTGGTTTTACCTGCGCTGCGGCCCAGAATGGGTGGTTTGGTGCGGGGTTTCCATCGTTTCCAAAAAAAAAAAAAAAAACTCAGATATTATAAGATTAACAAACAGCTAGCCCTTTATTGTTCATAGCAATCCAATCCATCGGCGATTCTCTAAATGACATATTTACACAACATTGTCAGCATTTTCTAACAGATCCCCAAAAATATTTTAAAATTGTCTTATCTACTAAAATACGAACAAACTATTAATCTTTATAACCCTAGAATTAATTACTAACTAATAACTAATAGAATTGTTTAATGAAAACAATAACGGATGAAGTCGTAACAAATTTTGACAGCTTAGTTTTTGTCATCCATCTATGTGTGGTTGGGCACAAAATCCTCAATTTTTCAATATTTGATATGATTTTTCGTTTTGAAAAAAAATAAGATGATGATTCGAGATAAATTTTAATTTTAAATCTCAAATTTTAACTTAAAATCCGTGACAATTTCTCAACCATTAGATTGAGATTTGCGATGATTTTTCATCCCGAATCATAATCGAATGAGCCTAGATGAGTTCTGATCGAGACAATATGTCCCTATTGCCATCCCAACATCCACGTGAGCTGATCTTGGTAATGTGATTTCTTAATTAGTTTAAAATTCCCTCTCAATATTTGTGGTTTCTCAACAACACAAAACTTAGATCTGAAATAATAAAATTGAGTAAGGAATAGATGTTGAGTACATTGATTTAGTAATCTTTGATGTTCATTTGCCGCAGGTGAAACCGTGAAACTGGATCCAACACCTTTTTTTTTTTTAAATAACTGGATCCAATATTTTTTTTTTTGAAATCGTTAGAAACCCAGTCGCTAAATCACCCCTAACGAGCTTAAGCGAAGCAAGTAAAACTCTGACTATCTCAGACTCCTAAAAAAAACACACTCATTAAATTCGAACCCCAAAACCTGGAGGTCATATTCTGAACTATACACTATCAAGTCACGTACCTCAAATCTGAATTCACCCCTTCCATGTCATTTTTATATGCAAGCCCAGTAGACATCGTATTTTTAATAATGGGCAATCGTATACTTAAACATTAAGAAGTTATCAAAAGTACACAAATAATGTAATTTTATATATCGACCCAACTAAAAATTGTAAAATGTATGAACTTGATTTTTGTCTAGACTTAATGGCGCGCCTCTCTGACTTGAAATGGCACGAACACGATACTCAGCTGTTTGGTAAAAATTTAAAACTTCGGAGAACATGAGCTAGATTTTGATGAAGTTGGATTCTCCAAAATTTATTTAGGAGAAATTGAATGTTTTGACAAAATAAAACGTTGTGAAGCATTTTGACAAATGATAATTTTTTTTAATTAATTTTGTTAATTTTCCTTTTTCAAATACTTAAAGGTATGAATAATTATGATGTGTAAATATAGAAAATTATATTATATTATAATATTAAATAAAGAGTAATGATTCACTTAAAAAGTTTGTGATAAAAAATTTGTATCTTACACATGTGCACCAATAGAAATTCATCATTTGGATGAAAAGTTATAAGGCTCATAATTATTTATCGCAATGCTCAATAATATCTTCTGCCGCGTGAGATACAAACTTTCTGACTTAATTTTATGATTCTCACTGCTAATTTATATTTGAGTGTCACTCACATCTAGATTGAAAAAAAAAATTGTTTATGTAACACAATTACATCCTCCAAAGTGGATTGGGGTATTTAGTAAATTATCAAGGACATCACAGCTAACTTGTTTGATATTTTACATTAATGTATTGCTAATTTTATGTTTAAGATATGTCAATGAGAAGAATAAAGGGATGTGGTTTGATGGTGTAGGGTTTATGATCTGACATTAAGGTCCTAGGTTCGAATCTAGGGATTACATTTCTTGTAAGAGTTTGAGATAGCCGGAGATTTTACCTGTTCCGCTTAAGCCTGAAATGAGTAATAGGAATTCAAAAAGAACAGGAAAATTTGCAGCAGGTTACTAGTCACAGTCTCACAATCATCCTAAACAAGCATTAAAACACCAAATAACTATCAAGTTTCTTGCAAAGGAAACAAAAGATATATCTGTCAAGAGCACATTACTTCTCTTCAAGGGTTAAAAAAAATGGCCTGGAAAATAAAGTTGATTCATGACAAGTGGCAAAAAAAAAGTAGTCCAGCAAATCATTCTTTTCTTCTCCAACAAACTGTTGCATTTGAAGAGCAGCGCTTTTCCTCTTAACTTCACAAAGTTCCTTCAATAAGGCAATAAAATATATGTATATGAGGCTGCATCGTAAGCACAATAAATAAACAGCTAATTGCAGATAGGAAATAGAAAAATCAATTCAAAAGTAACAATGAAACTTCCAAACTGTGTAAATGGAGAAAATATCTACATGGTGGTGGGTTCGAAGCAGCTTTATAACCACCAAATGAAAAGACTACTCAAAGACATGGTAAATTGTAAATAAAGCTGATAAAAGGAATTTGACAATTCTTTAACTGCACAGAATTAGTTCTAGAAACCTCAAAAACAGACAAAATGTTCAGCAAATAATAATAATAATAATAATAAGAAGAAGAAGAAGAAGAAGACAAAAGGTGTTTGTGGGTGCTCAACTGGTAAAACCTCTTGAGGTGATACAAGAGGTATAGAATTTGAAGCCCACTAACATGGATTGAGAAGAGGGTTTGGTTCCATTCTGGCAATACTTAATACAAAAAAGGTTTGTGTGAGAGAGAGAGAGAGAGAGATTTGAGGGTAATTTGAAACAGAAATGTCAACTATTGCAAACATATACAAAAAAGAAAAAACTACAAACAACCAAATTACACATCTACAAGAAGTTGCAGGTGGACAAAAGTGACTAAAATATATTACAAATGTGCTAGAGCGAAAAATCCTAATGCTCTAAAATATTTCATGAACTAAAACAGGAAAATTCAAAAAATTATTAGCTGAAAAATATCCATAAAACTAGACTCAAATAAACTTAGCCACAGTCAAAAAGCTAAGGGAGCATTACAAAAATGCATTTTTTTTCCATTCATATCTATTCAACGCCACATCACTCATGCTAACGAACATATCTGTTAATCATCGGATTCAACATATTAACAGAATGAACAATTCCTCAAAATGAAGTACCTTTTTAACAGAGGATAAACGAGACTGCAAATGAAGAATATATTGTTGAATTTCCTGGGACACTTCACAAAGGCCTTCAACACCAATATCCTCGTGTAAATCATCAAACTTTTGTTGAAATTTAGATGATAACTCATTTTTGCCAGAAAATTCATCCATTTTTTCCCTATCCAGCAACTTCCCATGCAAATCAGTTTGGGAATTTTTCTTGTGTTTGATTTTCACTATCTCCTTCATATATGTCAAGATTTCTCTCAAGGCAAAGCCTATATTCAGCATTCCCCAATGTATACCTATAACCAAAGAAGAAAAGCCATTTATAAGTCGCAAATACCAGATAAAGAGTGATTCATGAGAAATGGTAAATGAAATACATTTGAAACTGGCTAATGATACACAAACCATTAAACAACCTATGAACCAAGTATCAACACACAAAATCCATTCTCATAACAAATAAGGAACTGCCAGACCATCCTAAATACCCACAAAATCAATGATTTCGTTCTAATCTGCAACCTCTCAGCAAACTAAAAGAGCTTCAGAACACATATAGCAGAATATATAAGAGATCCAAGGTGGACTCACCCAGTTATCACTGAAGATACCAATAATTTAGACAGAGGTTCCCACAAAGCCTCTATAAATACTTGAAACTGATCAGATGGAAGTAAGCCCAACAGCTTGGGATGGTTCTTTTCAAGGCATCCAAGTCATATCCAATGGTTCTTCGATCTCTCTTATCATACTTGCCAGTACTGATTTCTAAAAGAATGAAAAATCTATTGTCAAGTCCAAAATCAATAACACATACTAATAATCAGAATGAACAAATTCCTACAACATTAAAACATATGCATAAACACACATAATATATGTGTGCGCCTAAGAAGATTCCTCTTATTGAAATTGAATTTCCACCGCATTTTTTTTTACCTTATGATATTTTGAAAGAACCATAAGCTTCTGTCACTTCATATCTCTTTCTATCAACATTGCAACTAATGAACTTTCTGTATACACAATTATTACAATTATTACATTACACGGTAATTGGGAAATCCGAATATGACAAAATTACAATTATAATTATTATCTCAAACAGACCCTAACGGCGGACCCTGAGAGTAGACCCTGACGGTAGAGGCTGAGAGCGGAGGCTGAGGGCAGAGGCAGACGGCAGAGGCTGACAGCAGAGGCTGATGGCAGAGGCAGAGGCTGACAGCAGAGGCTGATGCAGAGGCTGACAGCAGAGGCTGCTGGTAGAGGCCTGAGGCTGAAGGCAGAGGCTGACAGCAGAGGCTGATGGCAGAGGCTGAGGCTGGCAGTCAGAGGCAGAGGCTGAAGTAGAGGCTGACACAGAGCTGAGGCTGGCAGTCAGAGGCAGAGGCTGAAGGTAGAGGCTGACAGCAGAGGCTGAGGCTGGCAGTCAGAGGCAGAGGCTGAAGGTAGAGGCTGACAGCAGAGGCTGATGCAGAGGCAGGCTGGCAGTCAGAGGCAGAGGCTGAAGGTAGAGGCAGAGGCTGGCAGTCAGAGGCAGAGGCTGAAGGTAGAGGCTGACAGCAGAGGCTGATGGCAGAGCTGAAGGTAGAGGCAGAGGCTGAAGGCAGAGGCAGAGGCTGGCAGTCAGAGGCAGAGGCTGAAGTGCTGAGGTAGAGGCTGATCAGTAGAGGTAGAGGCTGTTGTTAGACCCTGAAATTGATGATCCTTCTTCACTTTCCCGAGGCTTGTTGATTACACAATATCCTTAAAACAAATTCGCCCCCTACCGTAGGTGCAGTAGAACTGGGGACGTTTGTTTCCCAGGATACAACGGAAAACCGCACGAGCAAGGGCACCACCAAACTCGCACCAAACGAACAACAAAGTGTTTGAACTCTCCTTGTAAAAACAAACAGAAATCTATTTTTTATTCTCTATTCTGAAAACAAGAAATGATGTTGTTTATATAGGAAAGGAAAACACATCTCAATTAATAGAAATTAACTAGCCAATTAAATTTCATAATGGGAGATGTTACACATTGTTGTAACCACTAAGCTAATTAAATTAGCACTAATGGAAATTAAACTATGTAACCACCAAGCTAATTAAATTAGCACTTATGGAGATTAAACTTTGTAACCACCAAGCTAATTAAATTAGCTGTTATGGAATTACAAAAGGCTTGGAAAATTGTAGAGAAAATTGAACTTTGAGCAACAATTTCTCATTCACCCAAGCACCATTTTAAGCATATGAATATACCATTTCGAAGTACTCACGGAGGAGTATCCGAATCATTCAATAAGAACCACTAACACGAAGTGGATCATGCTTAAAATTGAGCCTCAAAATGCTTATAAATAAGCATTTTTCCAACAATCCCCCACATGAATGAAATTGGCGAAAAACGTCGAATAAAATTATTTTTATAAACATTTTATTTTGACCTAGAAGAGTTCAACGGTTCAACACCTGCATAGGATAGGTAGGCCTCAGCCTTTGAACCTTCCCTTGTGAAAATATATCTCATTACTGGCTGACAGTGGACGCGATGTCATTGAACTGTACTGCCATTCATGTAAATGGAGAATATATATCACACAGATTTTTACCTACACATCTGAGTTCTCATTATTATGTTCATTTTGGCCATGAACATCTACCTGGTTCTGCAAGAGTTTCTAAGAATTGTGCCCCGTACAATTCCCTTTGAAGCGGCCCCACTTCTCTCTCACATAGGTGATTTCTTATTTAAGAGTATCTCGTAATACTCTGCTCGGATTCCCGACGCATAAGAATCATTAAAAGCTTTTGCTTAACCTCTATCCATACGAGCATCACTGTTTCATTTCATCATAGGAATGGACTAGAGTGGTAACCCCCACAGTGATCCAATTATGTCTTTTACGAGTAGGTTGTCCCATTGAACCTAGATCTTGGGATCTCCAGTCAACAAGGTTGGGTTTTCCTTCGTAATAAACATTTATCTAATGGCTTCAGTCCCATTCCCCTCGATGATTTCACAACTAACTCTCTATTTAACCCTTTGGTTAGCGGATCCGCAATGTTATCCTTTGACTTTACATAGTCAATCGAAATAACTCCAGTAGAGAGTAATTGTCTAACGGTATTGTGTCTACGACGAATATGTCTAGACTTACCATTATACATATTGTTATGTGCCCTCCCTTCCATTGCAGATTGACTATCGCAATGAATGCAAATTGTTGGCACTGGCTTAGGCCAACTTGGAATATCCTCTAGAAAATTTCGAAGCCATTCTGCTTCTTCAGCACACTTGTCTAATGCAATGAATTCTGATTCCATTGTAGATCTGGCTATCACAGTCTGTTTGGAGGATTTCCATGATATAGCTGCACCTGCTAGTGTAAACACATAACCACTAGTAGACTTTGAGTCTTTCATGTCAGATATCCAATTAGCATCACTGTATCCTACGACTACAGCTGGATATCTATGATAGTGCAACCCATAATTACGAGTAAAACGTAAGTACCTAAGTACTCTCACTATTGCTTTCCAGTGATCACCCCTGGATTACTCGTATATCTGCTGAGCTTGTTTACTGTACAGGCTATATCAGGCCTTGTACAACTCGATAGATACATCAAACTCCCGATCACTCTAGAGTATTCTACTTGAGATATACCATCTCCCCTATTCTTTGATAGGTGTAAACTCACATCTAAGGGAGTTCTAGCCACAGCTGAATCATCATTGTTGAATTTACCAAGAATTTTGTCCACATAGTGCGACTGATCAAGAATAAGTCCATCTGGACTTCTCGAGATCTTTATTCCCAGAATGACATCTGCAAGACCCATGTCTTTCATGTCAAACTTGGATTTCAGCATATTCTTGGTAGATTTCACCATTTTGGCATTACTCCCGACAATCAGTATGTCATCAACGTAAAGAATAATGACATAGCCAACTTCTGTCTCTCTGACATAAATGCATTTATCACATTCATTGATTTTAAACCCATTTGCCAACATGGTGTCATCAAACTTTTTATGCCACTGTTTCGGGGCTTGTTTCAATCCATACAAGGATTTAACTAACTTACAGACTTTCTTTTCTTGTCCTGGAGCATAAAACCTTCAGGTTGTTCCATGTAGATTTCTTCATCTAAATCTCCATTCAGAAAGGCTGTTTTCACATCCATCTGATGTACCTCAAGATTGCGCAACGCTGCAATCGCTAGTATCATCCTTATGGAATTTATTCTCGTTACAGGAGAATAAGTATCAAAGTAATCAAGACCTTCACGTTGTCTATAACCTTTAATTACAAGTCTTGCTTTGTACTTATCAATTGATCCATCTGTCTTTATTTTCCTTTTGAAAATCCACTTAGACCCTAAAGGTCTACATCCTGGAGGAAGATCCACTAACTCCCAGGTGTGATTTTGTAAGATGGATTCAATTTCACTATTGATGGCATCTTTCCACAAGGCAACCATCAGCTGACCTTACAGCTTCTTTATAGCTTTGAGGATCATTCTCTAGCAAAAATGTCAGAAAATCTGGACCAAATGATTTTTCCGTTCTAGCTCTTTTGCTACGTCTTAGTTCAGGTTCAACTACTTGTTGATCCTCTGGAACATTAATTTGTTCTCTCGGTCCTGACTATCTTCAATGATAGTCTCATGTGCCCGTTTGTGCACATCTGAATTCGAATTAGTTTTACAAGGAAAAACGTATTCAAAAAACGATGCATTCCTCGATTCCATTATCGTATTCTTGTGAATATCTGGTACATTAGACTCATGCACAAGAAATCGATAAGCATTACTGTTATGAGCATATCCTATGAAAATGCAATCAACAGTTTTTGGTCCTATCTTCACCTTTTTAGGTGGAGGAATGACTACCTTGGCAAGACACCCCCCCACTCGAAGGAATTTATAGGAAGGTACTCTTCCTTTCCACATTTCATAAGGAGTTTTCCCTGCTTCTTTCCGTGGTACCTTATTTAAAAGGTAATTAGCTGATAATACAGCTTCTCCCCACATAGTCTGAGGTAAGCCAGAGCTGATTAACATAGCGTTCATCATCTCTTTCAAGGTACGATTCTTACGTTCCGCAATCCCATTGGATTGAGGCGAATAAGGAGCTGTGGTTTGATGTATGATTCTATTTTGTTCACAAAGTGATTCAAAAGGGAAAACATACTCACCACCACGATCACTTCTTAACTCCTTAATTCTTTTATTCAGTTGGTTTCAACTTCATTCTTATAGAGAACAAATTTCTCTATAGCTTCGTCCTTGCTTTTCATTAAATACACATAGCAAAATCTTGTGCAATCATCAATAAAGGTAATAAAATATTTATTACCGCCTCTCGGATTGTATTGAATTAAAATCACATACATCGGTATGAATTAGATCAAGTGGTTCAGAGTTTCTTTCAATACTATGAAAAGATGATCTTGTTAGTTTTGCCTCAACACAAGTATCACACTTATGTTTGTTATCAATTTTAAAATTGGGAATATGATTCATGTTAATTAACTTTCGCAATGAATTAAAATTAACATGTCCTAATCTACCATGCCAAAGATTAGAATACTCAACAATATAAGCAGAAGAACTAGCTTTATTGATATTTTTGGGTTTAACAACCATTACATTGAGCTTAAAAAGCCCATCAGTTACATACCCTTTTCCCATACATCCCATTTTTAGTCAAAACTACTTTATCAGACTCGAACACCATCCGGAATCCATGCTTGTTCAGAAGCGATCCAGACACAAGATTCTTCCGTATTTCAGGTACATACAGAACATTGTTCAGAGTCAACTCTTTCCCAGAGGTCATCTTCAGAATCACATTTCCTTGACCTTCTATCTCAGATGTTGCTGAATTTCCCATGTATATCTTTTCCCCATTTTCAGCAGGCTCAAATGAAGAAAACATGCTCTTGTCTGAGCATACATGTCGAGTGGCACCAGTATCAATCCACCACTCTCTTGGGTTAGAACCCACCAGATTCACCTCAGAAACCACAGCAGAAAGGTTAATGTCTGAAACATTTGAGTCATGTTTTCTAGCACATTAGCCTCTTGTTTCTTTTTCTTCTTCGGCAGTCTGCACTCAGAAGACTTGTGACCCATTTTGTCACAGTTGAAGCTTTTTCCTTGAAATTTTGATTTCTTGGAACTCCTCCTTTAGGGCCCATATTTGACCCTTTGTTCTTGATGTTCTTGTTCTTATGGCCATGTTCGATAATATTTGCTTTGGCCTCATGAGTCATTCCTCTCTTTTCAGAGAATCGATTATCTTCCTCAATTCTCAGCTTAAGAACCAAGTCTTCAATGCTCATTTCTTTTCGTTTATGCTTTAGATAATTCTTGAAATCTTTCCAACCGGGTGGTAATTTCTCAATTATCGAGGCTACTTGGAAGGTTTCACTTAAACTCATCCCCTCAGCATGAATTTCTGCTAGAATAATCTGCAGTTCTTGTACTTGGCTTATCACAGTTTTGGAATCAATCATTTAAAACTCTAGGAAACGGCCTACGACAAATTTCTTAGTACCGGCATCCTCAGTTTTATATTTCCGATCTAAAGATTCCCAAAGCCCTTTAGCTGTTTTTTATTCCAGCGTACACACTGTACAAGGAATCACTTAGCCCATTCAGCACATAATTCCGACATAGGAATTCAGAATGTTTCCAAGCTTCAATGGCACTGATGACTTGGATATCGATCTCACCCTCTTTGGGTACAGGAGTATCTTCCTTTAAAAACCTCGCAAGGTTCAATGTGGTCAGGTAGAAAACATTTTCTGTTGCCACCTTTTGAAATTCTGACCACTGAATTTTTCAGGTTTTTCCGCAGCAGGATTGACATGGCTCACATGTCCAACAGGTTGTCTAGCCATTGAGGCAGAAATACCTTGCCCAGCCACAACGGCTGCCATATTAAGCCCAGAGGCTGATGCAAGTTGGCCAACCGAAGGGGCTGCCACTGCACTTTGGTCAGCCACGGGGGCTGCCACAACATTCTGGCCAGCCGAAGAGGCTGCCATATTCGGATCTACTGTGTTTGGACTGATTTCCATATCCACAGAGTCGATTTTGTTTTAAGACTGTATACAACAATTATTACAATTATTACACGGTAATTGGGAAATCCGAATATGACAAAATTACAATTATAATTATTATCCTCAAACGACCCTAACGGCGGACCCTGAGAGTAGACCCTGACGGTAGAGGCTGAGAGCGGAGGCTGAGGGCAGAGGCAGACGGCAGAGGCTGACAGCAGAGGCTGATGGCAGAGGCAGAGGCTGACAGCAGAGGCTGATGGCAGAGGCTGACAGCAGAGGCTGGGTAGAGGCTGAGGCTGAAGGCAGAGGCTGACAGCAGAGGCTGATGGCAGAGGCTGAGGCTGGCAGTCAGAGGCAGAGGCTGAAGGTAGAGGCTGACAGCAGAGGCTGAGGCTGGCAGTCAGAGGCAGAGGCTGAAGGTAGAGGCTGACAGCAGAGGCTGAGGCTGGCAGTCAGAGCAGAGGCTGAAGGTAGAGGCTGACAGCAGAGGCTGATGGCAGAGGCTGAGGCTGAAGGCAGAAGGCAGAGGCTGGCAGTCAGAGGCAGAGGCTGAAGGTAGAGGCAGAGGCTGGCAGTCAGAGGCAGAGGCTGAAGGTAGAGGCTGACAGCAGAGGCTGATGGCAGAGGCTGAAGGTAGAGGCAGAGGCTGAAGGCAGAGGCAGGGCTGGCAGTCAGAGGCAGAGGCTGAAGTGCTGAGGTAGAGGCTGATCAGTAGAGGTAGAGGCTTTAAGTTAGACCCTGAAATTGATGCCTTCTTCACTTTCCCGAGGCTTGTTGATTACAACAATATCCTTAAAACAATTCGCCCCCTACCGTAGGTGCAGTAGAACTTGGGACGTTTGTTTCCCAGGATACAACGGAAAACCGCACGAGCAAGGGCACCACCAAACTCGCACCAAACGAACAACAAAGTGTTTGAACTCTCCTTGTAAAACAAAACAAAAATCTATTTTTATCTCTCTATTCTGAAAACAAGAAATGATGTTGTTTATATAGGAAAGGAAAACACATCTCAATTAATAGAAATTAACTAGCCAATTAAATTTCATAATGGGAGATGTTACACATTGTTGTAACCACTAAGCTAATTAAATTAGCACTAATGGAAATTAAACTATGTAACCACCAAGCTATTAAATTAGCACTTATGGAGATTAAACTTTGTAACCACCAAGCTAATTAAATTAGCTGTTATGGAATTACAAAAGGCTTGGAAAAATTGTAGAGAAAATTGAACTTTGAGCAACAATTTCTCATTCACCCAAGCACCATTTTAAGCATATGAATATACCATTTCGAAGTACTCACGGAGGGTATCCGAATCATTCAATAAGAACCACTAACACGAAGTGGATCATGCTTAAAATGAGCCTCAAAATGCTTATAAATAAGCATTTTTCCAACACTTTCACATTAACATCAGCTAAAACCAATAAAATGAATTTTGATTAACTTTGTAATTTGACTGAAACAGGCAAAAGTTGTTTTTTTTTTCCCAAAAAAGCTAAAATATACTCAAAATGTTTTAAAAGAAATTCGTTGAGTGCTTAATCATCCAATAAACTTTGAAGAAGAAGTCCTGAGTTATCTCAGCAACTAAATTATTCAATTGCAGCTTAATCAAAGCTAATGATAACTAAATACAGAATTATTTATACGAAAAGGAAGAATTCAAATTGAAACGCAATGTCGACAAAGCGAAACGGTGACTCGGCGAGTGTAAGGTTGATAACTGGGCCGGGCTGATGGCCTATGGATTCGATCGGGTCACGACATGGCCCAGCCAAGAAGATGCTTTCTATAATACTCACATGTTTCTTCTGACTACTTTCCTCTTTGAATATAAACATTTGGACCGGTATTTGGAAAGAACCGGGATGTATTTAAAATATCTATATATATATATATATATATATATATATATTATATATATATATTATATATATATATATATATATATTTAATTTATACGATAGAACTCGTAAAATACTCTCCACCAAATGCACCCTAAGAGTATATTTGGTAGAAAGTATTGTGCTGAAAGTATAAAATAATTTATAAGTTATGAAATAAAGGTTAAAAAATATAGGTTGTTAGAGAACGTAAAAATAACCTATGAGTATCTAGTTAAAACTAAATGTGATTTTTGAACTAGATTGAAATTAAAGCTAGAGAACGTAAAAATAACTACTATAATTTTTAGAGACAATCAATGAGAAAAAATATTCAGAGTTGTGAATCCACCCAATATTATTCTAAAGATGAATTGGTTGTCCTATATTTGTGTAATATATTGACCTATTAACCTGGAACACGAAGATATCCACAAACATTTTTCGATGGTCGAATGTAAATATCCAAAGTAAATAATTAATCGTATTTCTATGTTAACTAAATTACCCAAATTTATTAAGGACAGGTTTCCAATTATGGATATACCCGCCTTACAGGTTTATTTCTATTATGGAGGAAAATTCCTAAAAAGAGATCGTGTGTTACTGAATCTAAGACTAAACCTAAAATTCTTTTGTCAAGTTCATCTAAATTTATCACATTAATCCTATTGGTGATCAGGCAACAGAAATCATTTAGCATAAAATTCAATAAATAAACCAAGACACCACACAAAATATAAGAAAATCAATTTATAAGTTCATAAAATACTGATTATAGGTTTAGTTACTACACATGCTTAGAAATTCTAAATAAATACTCAATGATAAACAAAACATTAAGGAAGTAAAGGAAAGAAGAAACTATTGTGGTCCTTTGATATATTTTGTCTTCTCCCACAAAAATCTCTTTTGGAGGCTGTAAGATTAGGTTATGACTCCTTAGGTTTTGGGACGAGTTGTTGCTTTTATAGGAGGTAAGGGGAGTGCTTTCTTGTTAAAAGTCGAGTCTAGACGCATTGGATCCGCGACTCGACGGGCGTGATTGACGTCGCAACTTCCTTGTCACAAACTTCGGTGCGTTGTGATGCGCCACATAACTCACATTCTGCCACAATTTCATTCATCTGCGTGTCTCGACGCGCAGTAGAGCTTCGAGACATGTGTCTTGACTCCGAATTTGACCTGATTTGCTCCGTATTTTGCTGTTTTTATCCCTCGTTGATTCCATTGAGTCTCGATATTATTTTTACCTACAAAACGAACCCAAAACACATCAAAGCTCTCATAAAACTCGAGATAACTCATAAAATATCAAGATATAATGGCGACAAATGTATGCATATTGGTCGCTCATCCGAGAGTATTGTGTTGAAAATATAAAATAGTTTATAAGTTATGAAATAAATGTTGGAATATAAGCTAGCTTATAAGTTGTTTATGATGTTTGGTTAGATATAAAGTATAAGTTAGAGTATAAATTATCATATTAAAAATAATGGCATATAAAAAAATTAAATACACAAAAGTTTATTTAAATGGATGGTAAAATTGTAAATTCGTGTGGAGCATTTCAAAAAAAATTCATTTTCTAGCGTTCGTAAACGCTAATATTTAAACGTGTTTAGTAGCTAGCGTTTATTTTATCTGCCGCTCAACTAAACATCCTTTAATTTCTTATAAAAATAATTAGGAGAAAATAACCAAAAAGAATTGTTCATAAGATTAGTGGCTGCTCATGGAGCCCTCAAAAGGATTCACGTTTTTCATGAGCTTTACTTTCTATCCAGACAGGAACTATAATTTATAGTAAAAGGGCATCCAAGAGTGAAGTGATAATAAAAGAAGTTACTTAAAAGGTTTATATCAACTTACAAAAAGGAAATACATTTTAGCACGTTGTATTTAAACATTAAAGTTAAATTAATGGGGGCAAAATTGACTTAAAGTTTTCACCTTACAGCCGACATATGAACATTATTGCCAAAAATTAACCAAAAAAAAAAAGTTATTAAAACGACATTACATGCCAATTACACATCCAAAGAATTAAAATACATTTATTCAGCATTTTATGAAGAGATGTTGGACTGAGTCTTGAGAAATATGAACCCTCCAATGAATTTGCCTGTCATTGATCAAATTGATGAATTATATCGAGCATATAATTAATTAATCAAATGCAACTAGAAGAGATAAGGCTATTTTGAAAATTCTTCTCTTGTTGTCTTGATTTGATCTTATTTAGATAGAATTTTGAGACAAAAACTACTTTTTCAATCCTGAAAAGCGCTTCTTTTTGCCTCTATATTGAAAGCAAACAAATTAAAACAAGAGAAATAGAACAGTCACGTCTTTTCCACTAACTTAACAAAAATAAAAAACCTAACTCCTAGAAAAACTACTCACAAATTAAATTAAAAACAACTAAAAAAAAAGAAAGAAATTACAAAGAAAATCTCTAATACTATAAAAACCCCATGAGCTAATGCATTGACTTCATGTGGTGGGTGGAAAATGATGGATTCACCGTCTTCTTTCCGGGGTCCAATGCGGCAAAGCGGGGCTAAAATGCCTCGATACGGCCCTGGAATCGAGTAATTCGACAATGGGAGTAAAGTTAACGCATCTTGGAACCTTGTACTGATTGATTGAAGCCCCTCTTGATATTGCATAATCCATCAACTCCTCGAATGTTCCATTTTTAACCACGCGTATTTCCAGTGCCCCAATGGAGTGATCAGCTACACGACCCTGTCGATAAACTGAGTTGAGAGACTCTTCCATGGCCAAGCAGCACTTGTTCAGGACTTCATTAGTTGGAGAATTGGCAGAGTCTTTTATTAGAAGTTCCCAGTATATCACGTAGTGACCTGGGATTGTCTTTGTGTCCGCATAGCTTGTGTATTCTACCACGCTTGTGTTGAATTCCCGGAGGAGTCGAGAAGCGTTGTCGATGGCGTTTTGCAACTCGGCCTCATCGGTTTTGTCAGAGTCAATGCTGAGTAACACGTTCTTTCTTCTGACAAAATGGAACTGCGGGACAGAGTTGTGGAATCCGGTGACTCGGAGAATGTCACCGACTCGGTACCTGTACAAGCCTGCGTACGTGGTGATCACAAGCTCGTATTCTTTACCCACTTCGACGTCAACAAGGTCAACGAGTTTAGGCGGCTGCGAGTCGCCAGTCAACCCGGCTGGCTCATGAGGAAGAAACTCGAAGTAGGCCATGTTTGGCATGATTGTATAAGAAACCTCTGATGGTTTGCACATGGGGTTGAGATTTAACCCAAAGTAACATTCTGATGAAGCGTACATTGTGCATGCCATTGGTAATCCTCCGCTGTAATAATCAAGCGTTGGAATGTACTGTGCCATGGCTCCAGTAACAATAACATCAAGATACTTGGTGTTAGGCCAAATTCTTGTGATAATTCCCTCCCAGTTTTCCTTGGAACATTCCATTCTTAAAAATTCTGCAAGCTCCGGTTGTGGCTTCAGAATCTTGGCCACGCAATCTTTAATTGAAGGATCCGTGACTTTCTGGTTTAGTGTTCCAGCTTCAATATCAGTAGCAAGAGCTTGCCAATGAAGCTGGAGAAATCTGATGGCTCTGAGTAACCCAGAGGCAAAAACTGCGCCTAGCCTGAGAACTTGTTCACGTTCCAAGAGGCCGCAAAGCATTTGTGTGTACATGCTCTGGAACGAGTCAGCGCAAAGAATAGCCTCGTTTGGGCTCGTGTAGACATTGTATGGGTCAAATGGTCGAGTCTTGAAGTGCTCACTTTTGTAGTAGCTGGTCAACACAGGGCGAGCCAAGAGCCCACCTGGGGTCCGCGTTTCGGATTTCACAAACAAAAAGTACAACCCTTTGCCTTTGTCCAAGCCAGGCACATAACTGTTCCATAAAATACGCGTTTCATTAAATAAGCAACACATGCATACATATGCTTGGATTCAACATAAAGCACATGAAACTAATAAATTCACACCGCTTTTTTAAATAATATTATATAATATATATATTTTTAAGGTATACTTACAGATTCATTACTGGCATTAGAAGACTGTACAGCAGCTGGCGACGATCCAGCTCTTCTTGAATTGTTGGCATCAGCTTTCTTTCACCAGCCGAAGTCCCAGAGCTGCAAATTAAACACAATTTTTAGCTCAAAAATTCCAAGTTTTGCTTCTCTTGTGGTTGTGGTCACATATTTGAACGTATATTATTCTATTATATACACACCTGGTGAGGAATTCAGAGATGGGGTGAGCTGACAAGATAGCAGAACGATCCCCATTAGCAATACGTTGAATTTCAGGCTGAAGATCCTCGTATTTGATCACCGGAAGTTTTGACTTGAACGTTTCTCCGTCAGTAGCTCCGTCGAGTTTGTACCGTTTCAGGTACTCAACGTCAGCGTTTCGGCTCAAGATTTCGGACAATACCTTCTCTTGAACGGCGTCGGCATTTCGGGTCATTTCCTCAATGAATCGTAAAGCTTTTGCATCTTTTTCACATGCTGGAGGGCCAAGTGGTGATGAAAGACCTGAATCAACGGCCATTTTTAGAGAGTGAAATAAAAGAGTTTTTTGTTTTTTGTTTTTTTTTTTCTTTTGAAAGAATTATTTATTACGAGTACTAGAAGAAGAACAGAAGAGAAGTTGGGGTGGGTGACAATTGAGAGCAATGTAGGGTTTATATAGGATGAGGAAGCTAGTAATAAAGTGCCACGTCACGAGACATGTCAGCTTTGTGGGGCCCATAGTATGGTCAAAGACAAAGAGGAAGAGGGGAGCTTGGCAGGAAGCAGCTGATGGGAGGGACAGAGACTTAAAATTTTGTCCCAAAATATTGTTGTAGGGTTAAAAAGGGACAAGGTGGGGCCCACAACACGTAGACATGGCATGAATTGAGGCAGGCATGTGGGGTTAGGTGACCGCCATGTCAGCGGAGCTAGAGCTGAAGTCACGGCTGCGTAAGTAAATGAGTTTTTTTTTTTTTTGGGTAAAAAATTAAAAAGTGTTGGGTTTTGATAACTATGAGTTACCGGCTGGGGAAGTTTTTTTTTGTATGTGGCAAGGTCAGTTAATCCCGTCATTTATTTTTAATTATTAATATTAAATAAATAATAAAAATATTTATTAAATTTATAAATTAAATCTTTAAAAATTATAAAACTTTTACTCAAAAAAACTCATGACTTCGCTCCTAATCATCGGCATCGGAGTATATGCTACTGTCACAGGCGTGGAATGTCAGACAAATAAGATGCCGCCTAACAGCATAAGAGTGAAAAAAAAAGAAAAATGAATTGTCACGTTGTTGTGAAAGAAAAAGGAAAATTTAAAATTAAATTTGAATAAATTGTTATCCTTATTTCGGGATCATTAAAAAAATATATTAACTTTCGAAAAATTCTCATCAAATTAATTAAAAAGAATCCATGTGAACCATTCATGTTTGACTTTGTTTGTTATTTGACCAATGTCTATTTCTCTGTCTTTTTTTTTTTTTTCAAATTGATTAAAAAGAATTATTTACGCCGGACACACACATATATATATATATATATGTTGGAATCGTTGGAAATTTTGCCGTCAAATCACGTCTTCCAGATTTAAGCGGAATAGGTAAAATCTCCGACTGTATTAGACTCTTACAAAAAACGTACTATCTGAATTCAAATTCAAAACCTTAAGGTCAGATCCTAAATCATGCATATACCACACCAAATAACGCGCTTTGATCAATTACGTCACATATATGTTTCCTCATTTTGTTGCACTCATATTTTTAGAGAAGACAATTCAACTATTGATAACTATAAATGATAGGATAATGAGCCTGTTAATATTGTTAAAAGGTAGTAATGAGAACTCTTAAGCTTACTTAAGTAACAAATTACTTTCTATCTCAGTAAAAGCTTCAAGAAATAAGAAAAATTACAATATTTATAATAAGTAAAATTGTAAATGATAAATTTGGTTATAGGGCAGGGACACCCTACCTACAATACTTGTAAGAAGAGTGTCCCTTATCTTTTCATTAATAGAGAGGGTTGAATCGAAAATGACAATACGTTAGTTCAATTCGTGGGGTTTTGTCCAATTTCCATTTTGTCTAAAACATGTTTCCTGTATAATTAATTTCTAGTGACCCATCAAATATTATTATTGCACCACATAAGTTGCTGCCAATTGACTGAAATATTTGTACCATTATTTGCAACATTCACGTGCTTGCTTTTTTGCTTTCCCTTTCTTTCTTTACATAATTTATGAACTCAACTTGATTTGGTATTCTTGAAGCTGGGCAGGTTCATTGTTGGGCACTCGTAGTTTTTATTTTTATGGATCAAACTTATTTAATTTCCATGAAATTATACAGATCACCCAAAAACAACTCAAATGCTTCAATTCATGAATTCAACTAATTAGTAAATGACATGTATAATTTAATATTCATTTTTTAGTTATTTTTTAATATTACCCATATTTAAAGTTACATTGATGTTTTATCAAATTTGATCTCATAAAATACTCATTTTTTTAGTGGGATAATAACATTAAGATCCCTGGTTTAGTATATTGGAGTTTGACTGCAACACAATGTTAGGGTATGTTATGTAACCTAACACTAAATTGGTATTCTAGCCATTTTAAGATCCCTAAGTTATTATATTGTTACAAACCCTAAGGATACATTTATTTGTATTAATTAAGTGTATGTGTTTAAAAAAAAAAAAATAAGTTACTTTTATGTCTATGGATGATAAAAAAATCTAGATTTTTGAGTTTTTTATCTAAAAAAATTTGAATCCCGATAGAAATTTTTAATTTCAAAACATTCTGTTTGAAATTTAAGATGAAAAAATTCAAAAAATGATATAGATTTCAAGATAATTTCTTGTCCCGATTCCACAATCAAGAGCGTACCGAAATTACTAAATCCTGACAATTTCGATGGATTACCAAATCTACTTGTAATATTGGAGTTTGACCAACATGATATGAGTGTAAGTAACTTAACACTGAGGGTATTTTAGTCATGATGTTAGCAATTAGGAACCCATTTGTTAAAAATAAGATAATGAATAAAACGTTACACTCCGATGTTACTACATCTTTTTTCTTAATCATGTTAATTAACTAATTTTATTTAATTATGTTAGGGTGTCATTGACTATAGATTAAAACCTTATGATGGCATCATGGAGTTAAATTTTTATTTTATTTTTATTTTATTTTTATTTTATGTTTTGCTTCTTGGTTATATTTAAATATGTTACCATCTCAACATTTAAAAAAAAAAAAATGTGTCGTCAAATAAACACAACTACTATAACTAAGACAGGAAGATCATTAGTAACCGTCCTAATCATATAATATATACTTATATATTAATAATATACCATATAATAAAATGGGGCTTAACTGACATTACATAATCCTTTGAGTCTACCATTAAAAATGCAAATTAAAAAATTTTATTTGATGCTCGTGGTGAAGTCACCACACATCATTTAATTCTTAATTTTTATTAAAAAAAAATAAATTATTTTAGTCTTCTTTTAGTTGATATAACTTCTACATAGCGAAGTCTAATTAAGGTGCCACTTGGTATTAATTAATTTAATTAACTAACTAATTAACAATTGGGCACGAAATTGTGGGATAATGCTTCACTATAAGTTCCCAAAATGTTTATAATATAAGAATACAAATGGAATAAGTTGCCGAGGTAAGTCAAAATTATGTCGTATATAATACTAATTTATTTAAGTCTCTTACTAAACTTGATGATGACACACATATATATATACAATATTTTTTAAAAAATAAAAAATAAAAAATAAAATTGATGCTTGTAGCAATGGTAAAGTGAAAATTTATTGAATGATGGAAAGAGTCGTGTGATAATGAAAGTATCAAAGTTAAATTGAATTTGTCATAAATAAAAAATAAATACGAGATATATGTTGTTATAATAACTGTGAGAATTAGTGAAGAAAATATGTATTAACATTTGCTTGATTAGAACTTATAAATGAGATACATTTATATAGGCATTATATAACTACCATATTAAATACACAACTATCATATTAAATATACAACTACACAACTACCATATCAATAATCTAACATCCCCTCAAACTCAAGGTGGTTTAGATGAAAGCAAATTGAGTTTGAAAACAATTGTAATGTAACGTCCCGGAAGAAAGGATTTAGTGAAGACATCAGCTAATTGATCACAGAGCGTAGATACATCTGTTTGGAGACAATGACAAGGAGATAAGACATGTTTGGAGACAGAGACAAACATATAAGACATGTTTGGAGACAGAGACAACAAATAAGACCTTTTTGGAAATTGGGACAAGAAGATAAGACCTGTTTGGCGACAGGTACAAGGACATAAGACCTGTTTGGAGACAGGAACAATGACATATCCAGAGATCGGAACTCTGGCTCTGATACAATGTGAGAATTTGTGAAGAAAATGTGTATTAACATTTGCTTGATTATAACTTACAAATGAGAGGCCTTTATATAGACATTATATAACTACCATATTAAATACACAACTACACAACTACCATAATAAATACACAACTATACAACTATCATATTAACTACACAACTACCCTATTAACAACACAACTACACAACTACCATATTAATAATCTAACATAACGATATATTATTAAAAAAACAATTATCAATTGAGTATATAGATGACATGGTATGGTATGTTAGTTTTATCTTCTACTTTATATTTATATTAGGAAAATTTAAATCGATCAAGATTTCAAAAAAATTAGCCTCATTTAGCCTACAATATTTTACTATCGTTGTATAGAGTTAGCAAATAAGTCAGGTTTTAAAAAATCCAACCACATTTTAAGAGTGTTTTTTTTAAAGATTGACCCAGAGAAAACACAATAAAAACGTTAATTCGAAGTTTAAGATTTGAATTTTTTTAATATCATGAAAATATTAATAAATAATACTTAAATTTAGAGATGAACTTTTCCAAACCCGATCTATTTATAAACTCTCATGATTATGGTGAAATTTTAGCTCAAAGACTATGACTTATGGCATGTAAAGTGTTATTGGTTTTTGCTTCTTCAAAGTTCAAACACATGGAATGAAAGGTGGAGAGCATGGGGACTCTCAAGCTAGCTACCCAAGGCATGGTATGTGTAAATCTTTCCAAATTAAGCTTAAATCACCACACTAATTATCTATTAAGACTAATAAATTTTTTTTAATTTTTTTTTTTGGGCTTAGAAACACCCATTGTGTGCATTTGGGTTGGCATTCTTAATACTTAAAACAAGGAATTTCTAGTTGTGAAACCGGATGGATGCTTCTTAGACAAGTGATAAAATAATGATAGAAATTAATTATTAAGCATAAAAACATGTAGTAGTAGTACTATATATGTATTACTTCATTTAATAAATAAAAACATAATCCCAGATAATTTTGAGTTATTGTTTAATTATTGCAAGTTGATAGAGCAGCCGTACATAAGTACAACTGCATTAAGCATATAAATTTAATTAGATTTTATTTAGAATTTTGTTCCTTTAAGTTTTGGGTGTGCTTAAGGTAATTAATTTAGTTATATTTTCCACCACACAGTCTTTGAGGTGCTTAGTGTTCCTAATTAGGAAGCTTGAATATGCAAGTGAGCCTTGTTTTAGTGAAAATTAAATTAAAGCTTGTAGACAAAGTTATAAACTCTACTTTGATGGACAATTAATCTTGTTTTTCTCTAACTAAGCACATAACATTTGCCAAAAATATGACTTAAATAAATTATGTATTTACTTTATTAATCATATTAAATGTAAATATTCATGAAAATGCTCAATTTCATGAACCATTTCACACATGGTTTCAAATTGATCTTACACAACCAACTTGAATATTTAAAAACACATTCCATAATATTCTTATCAATAAAGAAAGATTTAAGTGAGATTAGTGCATCACATAAATTTTACCGATTATATTGGAACTGTTCCGTCTAAATTTTTTCTCCATTAATATATGCAAAGTACACATTGATGATTGATCAAACAATTCGTCTCAAATAATTTTTTTTATCCCCTATCCCATTCAAGATTTGAATTCGAATGATAAATAAAATAAAACTGTTTAAAAATCACTCAGTTAAGTCTATATGGCAACTCTAGTCCCAAGTTCGTTCTTTTTTCCTTTTTAATGATTTGATTTTTGTTAGATTGCAAATGAAGAAGAATATAATCATATCGAATTAAAATAACTAAAAATCCAACCGACTTTTTGGTCTTTACAAAACGTGCACATGAAATGATCTATTATTTTTTTTCTCCATGTAACCCTAGTTCTAGTTTCCAATTATGCAAAAACAAATGACTCAAAATTTCTAATTCCTAATTATTAATTTGACCAAAGCTATAACCTTGAAGCTTCTTGCAGGGAAATTGACTCAAAGAAGAATTTACAGTCACAAAAGTGGAAGAAACGTGTAGAGGGAAAAAGTAAAGGAAAGTGTGAGCCAACGAATATATATATTCTTTAGTTTTTTTTTTTTTTTTTGAAATCGTTGGAACTCACCGCCAAATCACTCTTTTCATACTTAAGTGGAACAGATAAAATCTTCGACTGTCTCAGACTCTTATAAAAAACACATTCTTTGAATTCGAATCTAGTATCTCAAATGAGATCCTGAACCCTACATCATCAAACCACATCATTAAAAATATTATTTTTTAATTATATAAAATATAATTATCATTTTTTAATATGACAATATATTACATGCCACCACTATTACATCCTATAAAGTTTCCTCTTTTTGACCTTCTCTAAAGTGAAGACTGAATATTCAAAGTCTTACCGCACATTGTAGTCAAAAGTAAAGAGTTTAACTTTTGTTTATGTTTTGTGTGTGTTGCTTTGAAACTTCCCTGACGTCCCACGCGTCGCTGAGTGTGCTTATTTGAATGGTTCCAATTTTGGTACACAAATCATGAGTGGTGATTTTTTGAATTTTTTTTTTTTTTTTGGGTTTAATTATAAACCTAGTGTTGATGGTGATTTTCAAGCCTGAGAGTTTCTGAAATATGAAGAATGATATAAAGGGATTTTCACTTCTTAAGTAAGGGGCTCAGGCTCAGGTAGCAGAGGCGTCCGACCCAACAAAGAGATCAGCATTGTTTGCGTTTCATGACCGACCTAAGGTGGTCTATCACTAATGACCCGACCCGGTGGCTCAGCAGGCCAAGACAGTTGTTGCTTTTGTCTCTCGACCTGGTAGGGCGGGCCGAAGTGGTAATGATATGATCATGATCAAATGACGTAAGCCCTGCATAGGAACTTGCACATTCCAGAGAGGTCTGGAGTGACAACAGTAGGTCATCGGCTTATCTTCTAGCACACACTATCACATGAAAAGATAGATTACAGGCTGGAGGTAGTGTGTGGCAGTGGCTAATAGTAGCTTGGTTTAAAGAGATGTCAGATGACAGACCTATTTTCGGCAGAGCAGTTGGGGAAGGGAGCCATCGCCTTAATGGTAGATTCACATGTCTGACGTCATGAGATTGTTGTAATAGTAGAATTTTCCCCAGCATATAAAGGGATTGTGAGTTCATTGTAAAAGGTTAGCTAATTTGACAACACAATTGGTAAAAGAAAGCAAAAAGCTTAAGTGTACGAGTGAGCTTATAAGAGGTCGGTCAGACGAGCTCGAGCGATAGGCAGGTCGGCCATATCCGACCACGTTATAAAATCTTCATTTTCCCTTATGCCCGTGGATGTAGGTTGGATCCATTCTGACGAACCGTGTTAAACCATCTGTCATGTATATGTGTTTTTCATCTTTTGCTCAGTTTGCTTTTGGTCCCCAAACCAAATAAATTCACAGTTGATGGAGGATTATTCGAGGAGTGAGTTTACCGATTTTCCCCTAGAACGAAAATCAATCGTGTGAATAAGGGTAAATTTGTAATATAATTAAACAGATATTTTAACACTTGGAAATATCTTATTTCGATGGTTTCAGAAACTACGCAAATGATTGAACCAGAAAGAAAGAAATCAATATACGACAATTGCGACTTACCAGATTTAGGGGTGGCAAAACTTATCAACGAATCGAATTTTTATCGAATCCTAAACGAATCGAATCAAAATATGATAGATTCACATTCGATTCGTTTATTAAACGAATCGAATACGAATATTTGTTTAGTCATGATATTATTTAATAAAATAATTTACCACACTTGATTTACATTAATTCTTCATAAATATATTCATATGAAATATATATTTAATATATTTACTAAAAATATCTTATCAAATATCGAAAATATTACTTTTTCTATGGTAATTAGCAATAATTTCTTGAATCGTAATTGGAATATAACAGGAACAAGTAAATAAAAATAATAAAATGAATCATAAATGAATACACAAATCAATGAGCTTAAATTTGTATTCGATTAGTTTAATAAACGAATCGAATTGAATTGACCCATTTATTAAATGAATCAATTTTCTCAAACTTGCATTCGCTTTAAAGCGAATCGAATCGAACGAATAAACGAATCATGACCCAAATTGCCACCCCTAACCAGATTACCACGAGATTTGAGTTCAGTTGAGGTTTGAGAGTTTAGGTTTGAATCGTTTGATTGAGAGAGCTTGAGAGAGGCGACATTTAGGTTTAGATTTTAAGTTTAAAATTTAGTTTTTACTTTATATACTTAGGTTAAACATACGAAATTATTAAAATATCATTCGCATTTAATAAATATAATCAAAAAAAATAAAGGTAAATTTATAATATAATTAAACAGATATTAAACGAATTGGATTCGAATTCGATTCGTTTATGATTCGTTTAATAAAGGAATTGATGAGCTCAAATTCGGATTCGATTCATTTATTAAACGAATCGAATCGAATTGACCAATTTATTAAAAGAATCCATTTTTCCAAACTCATATTCGCTTTAAAGCGAATCGAATCGAATGAATAAATGAATCAAGACCCAAATTACCACCCATACTCTCAAGGTCGGGAGACTGTAGTCCCACCTAAGGATCCAAGAGATACCGGATTATGCCGCGACTTTGGAAAATGCAATGAAGTTTGTGTTAATGGAGGAAATAGAGAAGATTGCCCGAGAAGGAGGCACCCAGATGACCAAGATACTCAGGCCGAAAATTCGGCTGGATGTGGTTAGAGACTTGAGAAGGCCGGTCCGAAAGCAGAAGGAGTTTCGCCCGATGCCTCCGAATAATCAAGTAAGGAGAAAATGTTGCATGTCCAGGTCAACCTCGTTGCCGGAGGAACAATGTACACCCTCTCAACAGACCTCTGGTGTATATAGTTCATGAGGTCTATGATAAATGTCTATTGACTGAGCCCGAACCGAGGAAGTTTCCGAATGAGAAGAGAGACAACAGGGCTTATTACATGCACCATAATACAAGGAGACACACCACATAGTAATATAGAGACCTACGAGAGTATGTGAAAACTTGGTAAAAAAATGACTATTTGAATGAGTGCAGATCTTTTTCAGATCGGCTCGGGGTCGGATTATGTCTCACCGAGTCCTTATTATCTTCGTTGGCATGGGATCATAGTTTCTACCCCATGGCCAAATGTTCAACAGCACAAGGAGATGGAGCATTTCCTTTGTGGCCAAGTACTTTTTGTGGCTCGGGGTCGGGTTACGTCCCACCGAGGTCTTATTATATTCGTTGGCACGGGGTCAGAGTTTCTCCATCATAGCCAAATGTTGGCGGCACATGGAAGAAAAATTCCCTTGTGGTCGATATATTATTATCATCTTGGGGCTTGGTTACGTCCCGCTGATGCCCTTTTACTGTGTGACAGCCCGAGGATGAGAGCTTTCCCTCGTGACCTATGGTTTATTTTACAGGTCTTTACAAATCATTTTCTTCCGAGATCGCAGTGTGTCAAGAGCATGCATCAACCCGAGGACACCAGATCGATTTCTGGCTTCGTGCACCATCATCTTTTTATAGTTAGGGGATATATGTTGATGGTGATTTTCAATCCCCGAGAGTTTCAGAAAAATAAAGAAGTGTATAAATAGGTTTTCACTTCCTAGATAAGGGGTTCAGGCCCAGGTAGCAGAGGCGTCCGACCCAACAAAAAGATTAGACTTGTTTGCGTTTTATGGCCTACCCAAAGTGGTCCATCACTAATGACCCGACCTGGTGGATCAGCAGGCCAAGACAACTGTTGCTTCTGTCTCCCGACCTGGTAGGGTGGGCCGAAGTGGTAATGATATGATGTAAGCCTTGCATTAGAACTTATATTTTCCAGAGAGGTCTGACGTGACAAAAGCAGGTCACTGGCTTATCTTATAGCACACGCTATCACGTGAAAACATAGATTACAGGCTGGTGGTAGAGTATGTCAGTAGCCAATAATAGCTTGGTTTAAAGAGTTTTCAGATGGCATACCTACTTTCGGCAGAACAAATGGGGAAAAAAGTCATTGCCTCAATGATAGATTCACATGGCTGACGTCATGAGATTATTGTAATAGTATAATTTTCCCTAGTATATAAAAGAGGTTGAGAGTTCATTGTAAAATGTTAGCTAATTTGATAGCACAACTGATAAAAAAAGCAAAAAACTTAAGTGTAAGAGTGAGCTTATAAGAGGTCGGTCATACGAGCTTGAAAGATAGGTTGGTCTGCCATACCCGACCACGTTATAAAAACTTCATTTTTCCTTATGCCCGTGGACGTAGGTTGGATCCATTCCGCCAAACCACATTAAACCATCTGTCATGTCTGTGTATTTTTCATCTTTTGCTAAGTTTGACTTTGGTCCACAAACCAAACAAATTCACAGTTGAGGGAAGATTGTTTGAGGAGTGAGTTTACCAATTTATCCCTAGAAATAAAATCAGCTGTCAACACCTAGAGATCAAACAAATTGAATTAATTAAAGATCGAGGATTCCGACGGAATGATTTTCAAATAATTTTTTTTAACTAGCCACGAGAGTTCGAATCAAGTAAGGGATAAAGTTTTGAATTAGACTTTACCACCCTCCTATTTTTTTTTTAAAAAAAACCCTCAAATAACATGACCGAAAGATTTTCAAATAATTTTATTTAACTTTTCACCTAACTTCGAATATTGAAGAAGGCAAGGCGATAAAAATTAGATATAGGTTTTTGCTCATCCCTAATCGTTTAAAAAAATAATTAATGTTGATGGCTGTTTTTCATTCCAAGGGTAATATGGGAAATTTACCTCTAGAACAAACCTCACTCAACAGTGAATTTATTTAGTTAGTTGGGAACCAAAATAAACTTAGTAAGCAGAAAAATAAACCACAGAGTTTACATTGTTCGGCGGAGAATGGCTCATACCTACGTTAATGGGAGAAAGATGGTGTATTTTTATTACTGCTCGGGATCAAAACCAACCTAAGCTACAATGGAAATGAACTCACAAAGTGATAATACACATCGGGTCTTACACAAGCCCGATATAATTCACTCACTTGGTCAGGTAACCGATCAGTTCTCTATCACTAGTTTTCACACTCTTACAAGTTGTGATATGCGAAATTTGCTAACCATTGAATCTGAGTTTTCAACCCTTTTATATAGGCTTCCAAATTCATTATTCAACCGCATATGACATCAGCTCATGTCACTTTGCCATCATTGTCATTACAACTCTCAACAATTATCCTCAAATGGGCCAATTAGATTCACCAATGTTACTGTCACTACATCGACATGTGGCAACTCTGTTCTACCACCTCTCTGCCACTGCACAGGCCTATAGCCGCTGGCAAGTGCTATTTTCAATGAGAATCATTGCTTTCCCACAATTATCATTAGTCTTCTAGAAGCTTATCCTCTATTATGGCATACGTCACATGACTCCAACATAAGTCAATATTGTTAGGACAGTTTTGGAACCCATAGGGTCGGATCGGTGCCCCGCACAGCGAAAGTATGTCTAACCTATGGATATCAAGCATGAGTATATTTTTAAATAATTTAATGAAATATTATATTTCATTACGAGTGTATAGGAAAAAATCGGAGCTGAAGCGGAATCCAGAAGCTCAAAATGGACAGAAATAAGATTCGGTGCACGTAAACGCGCGCACACAAGGCGTGCTACAGTGCTCGCACGCACTGTACGTGCGCACACACTATAGCCCTCAGTTCAATTTTTTTCATTTGATGCTTTCTTTTGGAAGCATCAGCTCTTTGGAAACAGAGAGCTGATACAAATTGGATATTTAACCCAATTTGCTTCTAATCTTCTCTAAATACTTTCAAACACCCAAAATTAATTTTAACATCAAAATCAACATAAACTTATGTTAAAGAATAAAATCATATTTTCAAAATATCAAATATTTTTACAAAATTATAAATTTATTCTAAATAAACACATGCGTAAATTTTGAATCCAAAATACAAACCAAATTAGAATCTCATAATAAAGTGACTCATGAATAATTCTAAGTTACTTAAAAGTGGTCAAATGATTCTAGAATGGTAGTCATAGCTCCAAGCTATTATCTAGAATTCCAAACTCTAATTTTATGTTTATGTCAAACATAAACATTTTGATTCAATCACAAGCATATTGTGTTTATGTTTCCAAAGCATCCATACACAATTCATTAACCTAATTTCAATATCAAGCTATATTATTATATATCATATACATAATACATCACTATATGCTTCATTAATGAAAATAACTTATTAATGAAAACATAGCTTTATTCCAAGATCCAATCTTTTTCTCCTTATTGAAATGTTGTAGAAAACTTCCAAAGTTAGCAAGCTTGACTCCAAGATCCAATCTTGATTCCAATGCTAGCAAGCTTGATTTCAAGATCCAAGTTTGATTTCTCCTTATTGAAATATTATAGAGAACTTCCAAAGCTTCTCTAAACACTTCTTTTACTTAAACTAATATTTCTAAATCTTGCTTGTTGCTTAACTTTCTTAAGCTCGAACTTAATTAAAAACTTGCTCAAGCTTGCCTTTTATAGCAAAACGTATTATCTTAATTAATAAAAGTCTTTATCAACTTTTAGATGGGCTTAATCTAATTTTTCCAAATATGTATAATTAGGTGTGACTAATCACATTTGTCTACCACTTTGATTTAATCCAATTAAATCAAGATAAAATGTAACAAATGGATTAGTTTATTGTCTACCACTTTGATTTGTTCCAATTAAATCAAGCCAAATTCACCTATTATTACATATTTTGTAATTACCAAAATATTCTCCAATGGTAGAACTATTTATGAAATTACAAAAAGCCCTTGTATGATTTTTTGGATTAATCAAATTAATCTAATTGGGTCAAAGTAAATAATTAATATTATCCAATAACACTTAATTATTTTAATTGGTAATTATAATATCAAATATTATTTATTATGAAACATTATCGGCTACCCAAGTGCTCAACGAGTACACTTCATATTATGGGACTCTCGAAGTTCAGACATGTTCGTCATATAAGCCTAGCTTATATGTACGCAATTCGGCCACCTCCGAATTTACGAAGAACACGAACGACCTTTCTGAACTATACAAGTCGAGATCATCACATATGTTTAACCCTCTGTTGTGGGCTATCCGAGTTGTTCTTAGGAAACATTGATTACACCATCAAGTTTCTGAGGCGCACATATCATATTGTCGAAATGAGTCAGAACATCATTTCTGATATATATGATCAACCCTAGGTGATCGATTTTGGCCAAAGTCTTAAGAATTGTGACTAATCATCTGGATACCTTAACCCCTTACATACACATACAGACTGATAGATCATATCTTGATACGCACTTGATTAACTAGTGCATCGGTCCATACATCTAGCGGTCAAACTATTAAAGATTTCTGACATATATGACATCAAAGTGTGGAGGATCATACACAAAATCAATGTTATCCTATATTCAAAGGATCACATATGTTACTCAACTCGAGGAGATTCCTATTGATGATGGTGTGTACTTCCAACTATTATGATTCACCTATGAGTCATTCAGTATTTGGTCCAACAAATACTCACATGTCTATACGAGCTTCCATTGTCATTGTACATCAGGTTAAACAATTGGAACTCCAATTACAATATATGACATATGCTAGTCTTTTTAGGTTATAGGAATTCGACCGTATTCCAAAATCAACGACTATGAATATTTACTTTTAAGAATAGTTTATAATAGTAATACTATCTCAATATCGGACCACCCAGTGTCATGTATTACTACATGACTATTCTAAGGTCGATGTCATTCTCAATATATTTATATATCAAACTTATATGTATTATGACATAAATCACCATTAACAGAGTTGAAATGAATATGTAGTTATTTTATTAATAAATAATAAAATATAATGTACAATACATTATTCGGATTAGCGCTCCAAGCACCAACTCCAACATGCATGTGTCCAATCTTCGTTCCTCAAGTCGGCATACCGAGGCGGATGATACTATCAAAGCTTCCATTTAGCTCTCTCAACCAGTTCGGGTTGATATATATGGATCTCATCGGGTCAATTTCAACAAACTCTTATAAAGCCCCAAAACAACATCCTTCATGTGGTCGGGTCGATATCCCAACTTGCTTCATCTTTCACGATGCTCATGTTCTTGCGAGAAATCTGATATACAACTAGGTCGGGTCTCTCTATCAAACCCTATCTCTTTCTGGAACCTTGAGCTTTTATCATCCATTTTTGGCTAAGTACAAAATCAATTTTAATTCTCATCGGCATTTGAGCCTTACTTATGGTAAAAAAAACCATCATCAATATCTGTCTTATAGTTCTCAGTATCAACAAGTTGGTGAGTTGATGCCAGGACTTCATAAAATATGGTGGTCTAGACTTATCATGTGTCATTGGGTTGTTGGCCTTTTGGAGAATACTATATCACTTCAACTCTTCCCAGGTTCATACTCCTCGATGTAGGTTGTTCTACATACTGCCAAAAATGCTATTTTTTTTTATGATTGTCTTTTTTCATCGCCATTTGAAAATGCACTCATAGGGTTTCTGAATTGTCCCTAGGAATATGTGACGGCATAATGGTCTTCCTTAAATACCCATCATATCCATCAAATCCCTTTTGTTTTCGTCTCCCCAATGTGCCAAGTGTCATCTATCTGTGACTTGCGCGCCAAAGCTCGGGTGGCTAAGATGAACCGAGCCCGTGGCTCTCACCTCTTCCATTGATCTAAATTCAATGGCAGTGATTAACCCAACACGTGTCACCAATCCACCGTTTCCTCTCCACTTCAATGATCAAGATCTGTCTGAGCTGCATATTTAAAGGCCACACCCATTCTTATAGGCTTTGTTTACATGGAAGTATACGACACTAGGAATAATAGTAGGCATCGAGAAATACAAGATTATTGAAATTGAGGGTGTCTTTTAGGTTTTTTGTGCTACAACATGCATAATGATGACATGAAACTCAAGAACTTGTTGTGACTTGCGTTAGTGTCACGTTTGTTCAGCCGTTCGAACGAGTCTTTCCAAAGAGTTCACGTTTGTGTAGCTTTTGATAGCGTGTTCGAATGAAACTTTTCAAAGAACTTGCATTGCATACGAATGACGTTCGTCACCACATTCGAACGAAAATACGGAATACAATGTTTTTCCTTATGCGTTTATCGGGCGTTCAAACACTTTTATGTAATTTTCATGTACATAATACATTTTCCAGAGAAAGGAATATTAAAATATGCAAAAATCAGAGTTAACAACACATATTATTAATAAGTTCTTAAGATTGTTGAGCGGATGTATTAATGATTTTTAACATGCGTAATTCAATCAATTTTTTTACTACCACACATTCAATAAAATATAAACATAAAGACTTAGAAAAATCTGTAAAATTATTAAAGAAGATGAAGAGACTTAAACCAAGTCGAGATGTCTCCATCATTAAGAACTTATTAGCCCCGCCTCGGTGCTCTACGGATTTCTTGTGGCTAACGTTATCCCAGGATAACTTGGTTGCTTCTTGTAGAAGATACTCATTTTTTCAAGAAATTGAACTTGGAATAATAGTGGAAATTCTCAAACTCTAAACTTTAATTCTCTAAGTATGTAAATATGTGATTAATTTTATAATTAAGGAAAATAAACTCAAATGTCCATTTTTATAGGCATGGATGAGTGCTTTTGTAGGCACCATTTAATTTAAAGGTGTGATCTTTCTAAAGGTTATACCCATTTATAATGACCTTTGAACTCTAGAGTTATATTATTTCATTCTTAGAGATATGTCCATTCAACTTATATCTTTCCCATAAAATATTTTTTAAATGACATATCTCTCCGATAATTGTAAATATATTAGAGAATTTTCCTACAAAATATCCCCTTTCTCCATGTAGTTTAATTTGTGTATAGTTTTAGAAGGGTCTATAACTAAACTGTTGATGAAAAAATTAATCATTTGAGTACTGCAGGTAGTTCTATATGAAGATGAGTTAGCTGATAATGGAGTGTCACTTTAACTGTGAAAGTGGTGTGACTCTGTTGCTAGTTGTTCCTGCCTTCCTGGAATAGGTTTGAAATGCTTTCTGTAAAACAGATGACATCACCTTCTGTGTTTTCAAAGAGTCATGCCAAGTTGTTGGTTTCTTCTCTTGCGATTTTGAGTTAGTCAGTCATCTCACTTCTCTCTATTTGACATTTTGTCAGGCAAAAAAAAAATTAAGTTTTCTAAATGCTTGTTTGTTAGTATATATTTTGGTTCACATGCCTGAGTTGCTAGGCTTGGCTTTCTTTGTGTTATTGTAAGCAATTGCTCAAACCTTTTTAAGAAATCATACTATGAGGAACCCTCAGGAAGATATGATTTGCTTTAGCTTTCTGTTCCCTGACTTATATCTCCTTTAAGAAACTGACTCAGTTCTTCCTACAGCTTAGAGTTGATGGAGTGCTTATGAGGTTAGGGGACACCCGAATGCATTGTGTTTTCAGTCATTCTTTGAGAGAGTTGTTGGAGAGAAGCCACATTTCAGGCTTTATCTGCCGTAAGTTTACAACCTCTCTCTCTGAGTGCATTTGCAAGTTTGCTTCTGCAACTACAATTTTGGACTTCTTTATTTTTTGTTGATGCACAGAGCTTATTTAGGTATCTTAATAATGGAGACATTTTTTTCCCAAAATTTTTCGGTAATGGTATAATTTATTTAACATGTTACTAGTTCTCAGTGCATTGATTCTCATTTTTATATGGTGCAGAAAGGATATCCTACCGATTCTGCTTCATATAGTGATCCAAGCCTCATCAGCCAGAGTCTTCCTGTTGTTACGCATAGGACCCAAAAGCTTAAAATCTCTGGTAACTTGTAGCAATGTAAATTATCTTCATGCAAGAGGATTCAAATCATTCCTGTATTGTAATTAAAGAATTTTATTCCTTTTAGGTGGGTTCTATCCGAACATAGTATTCTGTTCTTTTCTTTTTTCATGTTTGCTTTACATACTATATCGTTGGATCATCCTGGAAAGATAAACAAGAACTATCTGTTGAGTGCTCTGAAGTAGTTTTGAAAACTGGGACACACTAGTATATTATTAAGTACCAGGAGAACATTCGAATGAAAAGAATTATGACGGGAACAGAAATCCGAAAGCATTAAAGTTGTAGAATCAACATAGCACATATGCCTATTTGACTGATAGTATGTGATGGTAAGACTGCGGTACTATGTTTGTTATGTTGGACTGGTTATCCTACAAGGTGAAAATAAATGTTTGTAGAGCAACAAAAGGTTTAGGGTGTTTTTAGCTGGTGAAATAGGGTTCCAGAAGTGGAACTAATGATTTAGTTGTTTGGCTTTGGAAAATCCAAATCTGATTAGTGTTGAGTCGTTGACCAACCTAAATCCCAGGGCTGCGCTTAAAAGGTTGATGAGACAAACAAGTCCATGTATCAAGCTAACAAAAAGCCAAGACTCCTGGCTCTTCATTGTGAAGAGAACTCACATAAAACAGAGAGATCTGAGGACTAACTTAAAGAAAAACTAACTGGGACTTGTCCTCTTCCATGATCAAGTATTGAAGTTTCAAGTGAGCCGTAGAGGCTAGATCATCAGACACCAATCATGTCTTTGGCACTTAGGCTATTCTCTCTCATATCTCTATTCTCCAAAGAATGCTGCTAGCAAATTTATTTCACAAATGCCATGACAAAGGTGTTCAAAAATAATTGTGAGTATGAAATTGAAAAGATGTGATTGCCTGTAATTTGATAAGCTATTAGTGTGTGCATTTTCCTTCTTGGACTTGGTTGATTTACTGCTATTGGATGAGGCTCTTTCCTGGGATCGAATAGCAATTCACAGCCACTGGATTAGATTAAGGAAGTTGTACAATAGAATATGGAGATATACCATATTGACAGACCAGTTTAGGAAGTTAAAGTAGTATATGCTTGACTTATTGGTTCTTCTTCTTGGAGAAGGTACTTAGGATGCAGTGTTGCAGCTCTATCAATACTCCAAATTAGGGTTACATGTATTTTGTATATAGCATAGAATTGAATTCTTGTGTATCCACCAATAATGGATCAATTTACTCAATTATTAATTGAATTTTATATAATCTTCTAATCCACTAACTTCACTCTTGCCAAAATAATAATAATAATAAAAAAGCTGAAGAAGAAGAATAGGAAGATAAAGGGTTTACTATGGGTCAATGAATCTAGTAGTTTATAGGGATTTGATTATTATCCTGTTCCACTGGTGTCCTTCAAATAATCTTAAGTTTTTTTTAGATGTTCATGGTTTCTCAAAAAGTTTCCACTTTGCTGTATGCTTTGCCTGAAAGTGCTTCTTGATAGTTATTTAAGATGATTATGGTCAAACCACTGATGAAGGGAACTTTACAAAATAGACGTTGATCATGGTTACAAAACTGCTTATAGGCTTTGTTTACATGGAAGTATACGACACTAGGAATAATAGTAGGCATCGAGAAATACAAGATTATTGGAATTGAGGGTGTCTTTTAGGTTTTTTGTGCTACAACATGCATAATGATGACAGGAAACTCAAGAACTACTTGTGTTTCTTCTAGTTGTTAGGCAGAATCACCACCCTTACTCGTCTAAGTTAGTTTTTGTATTTGATGGATTAGTAAATTAAGAACTGATCCAATAGGAAAGATGGTATAAGAAAATTCCAAACTCTGTAGGTGTAGGAGGACTGATATGGATCAGAGTCGGAGATTTAAGTCAAGCTTGAGTGGCGCCAGTGGTGGCTCTGGAAGTTGTGGAATCAAGCGAAAGCAGCCTGGCCACATCACACCTGTAGCTTCCTCCTGCATGTAGGGTGTCCATGCCATTCCAAACTCTTTACTGGCATCATTAAACCTTGCTAAAATTGCAGTTCCATCTCTACTTGGCTTGTGTACAAGCGAATGGGGCCTGACACCTAGTGATGGAACCATATTAGTGTGGATGGGCTGCAAGCTCATCATTCTCTGGGATTGGTGTCTTTTAGTTGCACCTCTCTCCCTCTTGTGGGCGTTCTGGTGGCCCCCGAGTGCTTGTGAACTGAAAAACTTCCTCATGCAGAAGTTGCACGAGAAAACCTTAGCCATAGTAGGTCTTGGTCTTGCTTGTGAATCAGGATCTCTTTTTGTCGAGAGTGAATTCCCCCCAAGCTTCAGGTTCAGCCACTCTCCTGGATTTTCACCCCCAGTCTGTTCATTGTTATCTTCTCCGATTCTTAAGTCACCAGATGTTGTTTCGGTTGCTTCATCTCCCTGGAAAATCATTTCTCTACAGATCTCAAATTTCCTGAGGGCTGAGGGTGTCAAAGGATGTGAGGCTTTGTGGAATAATTGTAGCTGACTCTTTGAGGAGTTGGATCAAATAGGGCGAGGAAATAACTGGAGAGACTTTTTTTTTTTTTTTTAATTTTATCTCATTTCAATTCAGTGACCCCCACTTCTTGATGCTTGGTGTTCCAGGGGACAATGCTTATGTCATTCTTTACTGTTGCCTTTGTCAAGCTTAGGATTCCCCACTTTCAGATCTCTCTTTTTCTTTTTCTTTCCACGAATTAAACCGACTTTACATGGTTCTCTTTTTAGTAGCTCCTGAAATCCAAAGTTGACAATCCATCAACAAGGCGAAAATCATTGACTTGTAACATTTCATTTCATATATGCATGCTGTAATTTTGATGCATGATGTGGTATTAATTGTGCACTTGTGTTTTTTTCTTGTATCTGATTCTTTTGGTTTTGCTATATCAGTTGATGCAAGAATGATCTATCTTATTCAGAGTGATTCGGACAAGCACTAGCAGGTGATATTTATCAATTATTCAAATATGCATGATCTAATTTTCAAGATATGTATTGATTGCAATTAGGAAACTTTATTCAGTGATGAGATCATTAATTGCTGCATAGTTTTAAGGCAGTTAAAATGCAGCCACCAGAAAGAGACGTATATCCTAATGAAATGAGTGAGTGAATGATAAGCTTTGCTGAATCTGAATCAAGATATTGAAGTGAGTGGTGGCAGGAGGAAGTAGGAAGAGCTTTGCATTGTTCATTTGTCTTGTGATTTATGTTTCATGGGGCCCAAAGCATTGCCAATAATGGTGATAAAAGCAGAAAAATAAGATGAGGTTGCATCTTACCAATTTTATAGAACAAGAGGATCTATGTGGGTGTCCTCATGTTGGAGTTTCTGTCCTCCCTTTAAACCATGTAGTGGCCAATTCATATGTACAGTAGCAGATGTCCATTGAGAGCCACTTGTATTTATTCTGAGTCCTTTTGGTTTTAAAAACTGGAGCTCTGTTGCCCACAAGAATTTCTTTGCTTCTGTAAAGTAAAACTTGGTAAGATTTCAAAGTAACACACATCCCAAAACTTATCTTAATGTATTAAAGAACTTATATACAACTTGATTTTAGGTTGCGTCGGTTATTCTGGATAGATTTTTCTCATCCTTTTTTTACATATCTAGGTGCGGGTGTGATGAAAATCACCTCACTTGACCTTTCATTCGGCGCAGTGGCCTTCAGGTACGTCTTTGTCAATTATGGGTTATATGTCTTGTGAAAGAAGGCATTAGAACAGGTGACTTTCTAATAATATTCAGATTAGAAAGATGAAAATCTTCAAGTGGCCTGAAGTGGTGAAAGCAGATTGGCTAACTCGAAAGTGGGGGCATATTGTAAAACTTTAATAGCTGTAATTAGGTTGAAAATAGATCACATTAAGGGTTGATTTGATATATAATTATGCTGTTATTTTGTTCTTTGATGCTGATAGTTCCAAAAATCAGAATAAAATTGGTACTGCTGACGCCATATATATATATTTGGGGGATAATAGATTCTTAGCGATAACGATGATGATGCAATGTGATCAAGTGGATCTGTCCATCACTTTCTGGAATCACTCTCAATATTTTCTGTGAACTTGATTCCACAAGCAGTCACCTTTTACCCTTTTACCACTTGAGTTCCAAATATGATTTGATAAATAAAACGTACTATAATGAAATGTAATTAAATAGATTTTAAAGATAAAAAAAGAAAATCTTTATAAGGGTCAATTTTATCCTCACATATGATATAATTTTGTCTCTTTAATTTGAACGGTTTGCTATCAAATGGCTCCAGTTACATTCCGTTATAAACTATCACTTCGGCCTAAGGATTGTTTGGTTAATAATGTTGGTGAAATTGAAAAGCTTTGATGGACCACCTCAAATGAAAATACAAAATACACGTCTTCCTTTTTTTTTCCCTCTTTTTCTGGGATCAGTTCAATTCAATGCACAATGTGGAAGTTGAACAAGTTGCATGTGGCCCCAAATACTTTCTTTAGAACGAGGAACTCAACTACTTTTCTTTTGGTCTACACAAGGCTTGGAGTAGCTATCTACTTTTTTGATTTTATCTTTTTAAAAGATGATCAAAAAATCAATTGTGATGGAGGGTGAGGTTGGAAGAAACTTTTATGTGCATTGCTTTTCACCATCTTAAAGATTAAGCATTGGATGCTCAGAAAATTCTTTACCATTTGTTCTTTGAAAAACCGTTTGATAAAATTTTGGGAGCTTATCAGCTAAGAATAAAAATAAAAAACAACTTGGAAACAGTTCTTTGGAACAGCTAGAAACACAATAACATACTCAAAAGGATACATTCACATCAATTCAGCAGCAAATTCAATAGCCAGCAGTAGTAAATTACTGAGATGTTCATAAACAGATCAAGAATCTTTACATATGTTTATTAGTTCTGAGAAATTACAAATTACTGAGAAGATTCTCCAAGTAGAAAGGAACAATGTTTCTCTGCAGATTTATTTAGAAAAGCTGGTTCTCAGAAAGAACAAGTCCTCACGCATTTTAACTTATCATTGAATGTGTAAACTCTACCGGTTGATATATTTGCCGTCACTGTTCTTCCTCTATAATGTAATCTTTTAACTGAATTTTGTTCCTTTGACCAAAGACCAACTTCTTGCAAATCTCCTTCTTTCCAGCAAATGTTGACTGTCACTCCACCACGCGCTTTCAATC